>JBCNJP010000023.1:3161237-3177826 GCA_039602395.1 Deinandra increscens subsp. villosa | reverse complement strand
TGTAGTATATTATGATTATATTTATAATTTTTTTAAAACTCAACCGTGTAACGAACGGGGATAACTAGTTTACTAATATTTGAAGAATATATAATATATGGTATGATTAATAAAAAATTATCCAAGATTAGCTGGACTGCTGGACCTAGTCTTATTACCATTAAAGTTATATACTTATATTTGAAGACATATGGAAGCACATGCATGACTCATGAGTACAAGCTAGCTATATAAGAGACTTTAATTTTGTATTCAGTGTGATGTAACATGATAAAATAAGGTCATAATCAGGATTATATAATTTTCTTCTTGATCTAGTCAAGAAGACCTGCAACTATTTCAAGATCACGCATTCAGTTAGTTTTCCTGGAAGAAAAAAAAAGTTATCCGATTTTTGGGATCTTAGTTTAATCGACTGTCGAATTAACAGTTTGGTTTGGTTTAGTTTTAATTAACTTTAAATAGTTTGGCTTTGGTTTCAGTGGTCAAGAACCATTACTTATGGTTTGACCTATACCAAAATTAACAGGATTTAAATATGGGAATTAGCATTAGGCATAATCACAATTGTCAAACCCGGTGATGGTGATTGTCCTCGACGATTTTAAAACAATCAAAGATGTTGGTGATTGTAATTTACAATGTTAGGAGAAAAACTGAGAGAGAAAGAATAACAAAATTGGCCAACTCAAAACTGAGTTTCTCATTCCATTACCAGCCAATATAACTCCCGCTAACTAACATTCTGTTAGTTAGTTGACATTTACAACACACACCTCTAACTTTCACATTTAGACAAAACTAACCCCAAACATATACTAATCAATTATTACAAAACACCCCCTGCATTATTTATAATATTCCATTGCCTAACAATACTCCCCCCCCAAAATAAGTCTTGTCCCCAAGACTATATAGGAAAATCAGGAAATCTTGCACAGAAGTCATCCGCATCTTCCCACGTGGCAGCTTCTAATGGAGAGTTCTTCCAGTGAACTAGGAACTTAACTGCAGACCCCATCCCTTTTTTGACCATTTTCCTCTCAACCACAGCTTGTGGTTCATCCAATGGCCTAGAAGTCAAAGGCAAAGGCCACAATGTTTGGTAAACACCATAGGCTGGCTTCAACAGAGAAACATGAAAAACTGGATGCAATTGGCAGTTAGAAGGCAAGTTCAATTTATAAGCAGAAGACCCAATAACCTTCAATACTTGAAATGGCCCGTAAAACCTGGGTTCCAACTTTGAATACTTTTGAACTCTAAGTGTAGACTGAACATACGGATGAAGCTTAAGGAAAACCCAATCTCCCACCACAAAGTGCCTATCAGTCCTCTTCAAATTCACCTGCTGCTGCATTCTGTTCCTAGCAGCAGCTAAAGACTGCCGCAATATCATTGTTAATTCTTTCCTATCAGCAAAGTAATCTTGCAGAGAAACAAACTTGGTGGACTGAGGTACAAATGGAACAGCAAAAGGAGGTGGTACTCCAAAGAGAGCCTGATAAGGAGTCATCTGAATCACTGAGTGGTAAGAAGTGTTGTACCACCATTGAGCAAATGGAAGCCACTTACACCAATCTTGAGGCTTGCCCAAAGTATAACTTCTCAAATAATTTTCAAGGCACCTGTTAAGAACTTCTGTTTGGCCGTCTGATTGTGGATGGTAGGCTGATGAAAATGCCAATGATACATGTTGCAGAGCCATTAACTCTTGCCAAAATTTACTAACAAAGATAGGATCCCTGTCAGAAACAATAGTTGTAGGAGGTCCATGGATAGTGAAAACAGTATTAATAAAGAGCTGAGCCACATCTTTGGCAGAATAAGGATGCTTCAAAGATAGGAAATAGGCAAACTTGGTACACCTGTCCACCACCACCAAGATCACATTTTTGTTCAAAGACAAGGGCAATCCTGTAATAAAATCCATGGAAATGTCTGTGAAAACATTCCTGGCTACAGGTAAGGGTTGCAATAACCCAGGGGTAGCTAAAGTTTCATACTTCACCCTTTGGCAAACTGCACAAGTCTTAATGAAAGCTTTGACATTATTGGATAAACCTTTCCAATAGAATACTGCTTTGACTCTATTAATGGTTGCTTTGACTCCTGAATGACCCCCAAGTGAAGAAGAATGAAATAGTGTAATGATCTCATGCCTTAAAACATGATCCTGCCCCACACATAACCGCTGTCCCCTTTTTAATAAAGTCCCATCCCAAGAAAAATGAGCATATGATTGACCTGCTTGCAGTTGTTGAATGATATGCTGCATGTGTACATCAGCAACCCAACTTTGAATAACTCGTTCCAGCAACATAGGTTCAACATTAGAAACAGACATTTGAAATAAAGCTAGCTCATCCACCCTAGAAAGAGCATCAGCCACCACATTCTCAGAACCTTTTTTATACACTATATCAAAAGTATAACCCATCATCTTAACCAACCATTTCTGCTGCAATGGTGTGGTTACAGCTTGATCATTTAAATGTCTAAGACTCTTCTGATCAGTCTTAATAGTAAAAGGGCCCATGAGAAGATAATGATTCCACTGCTTCACTGCAAGTAAGATAGCAAGAAGTTCCCGTTCATAAGCAGAAAGTAATTGTTGCCTAGGAGACAATGCTTTGCTTATGAAAGCCAGAGGATGCTGCTGCTGCATCAACACAGCACCCAAACCAGTGGCTGAAGCATCAGTTTCAACAACAAAGGGTTTAGAAAAATCAGGTAAGGCCAGCACAGGAGCAGAAACCAAAGCCACCTTCAACTGTTCAAACGCTTGCTGTGCTGTAGGAGACCATTTGAAAGCATCTTTATGCAATAAATCTGTTAGAGGTTTAGCTATAGCTCCATAAGACTTAATGAACCTTCTATAATACCCTGCTAAACCCAGAAATCCCCTTAATTGCTTCACTGAGGTAGGAATGGGCCATTTGTCTATAGCCGAAATCTTGGCTTCATCAGTTGAAACCCCTTGTGCCGAGATTACATGTCCCAAATACTCTACTTTGGCACCAGCAAAAGTACATTTTGATTTCTTGGCCTTTAATTGATTTTGTCGCATAACCAACAATACTTCCTTCAAATCATTCAAGTGATCATCCATATTCCTGCTATAAACCAAGATGTCATCGAAAAATATAAGCACTTTCCTTCTCAACAACTGTTTAAATGTGGCATTCATCAAAGCTTGGAAGGTGGCAGGAGCATTGGTAAGACCAAATGGTAATACCATAAATTCAAACAAACCCTGATGTGTTCTGAAAGCAGTTTTAGGAATGTCAGCCTCAAACATCCTGACTTGGTGATAGCCTGACCTCAAGTCCAATTTAGAAAATACTGAAGCACCCCCTAATTCATCCAACAATTCTTCAATTAAGGGAATAGGATATCTATTTTTGATTGTTGCTTCATTGAGCTTCCTATAATCCACACACATTCTCCAGCTACCATCTTTCTTTTTCACCAACACAACTGGAGAAGCAAAAGGGCTGCAACTTTCTCTGATAACTCCACTCAACAACAATTCATCAGTCATCTTCTCAATGACATCTTTCTGCATCATAGGATATCTATAAGCCCTTTGGTTGATAGATACATTCTCATCCTTCAACTGAATTCTGTGGTCACATGCCCTTTTTGGTGGCAGTGATTTAGGAATGTCAAAGACATCCTCAAACTCATCCAATAGTAGTTGCAATTCAGTGCTGTCAACCCCCTGTGAAACAGTTGTCTCATGTTGAAATTGTGACTTATTTTCCAACTGTAGGCTAAACAATTGAGCACTAGCCAAACAGTTAGGATTTCCCAACAATCCCTCCATTTTCTCCATTGAACACAAGGTCAACTTATCTGCTGTAGCCCCCTTCAGGGTGAATGATTGATTCCCTATTTGAAACTTCATAGTGAGTGTTTGGAAATTCCATACAATGTCTTTAAGAGTTTGCAACCATTGCACTCCCAAAACCATGTCATAACTCTGCAATGGAATTAGTAGCACATCTGCCTTAAACCAAGTATTCTGCATCTTCCATCTGAAATTAGAACAGACTTTCATACATGACATCTGACTACCATCAGCTATAGTAACTTGCATTGCTTTCACTTCCCGATAAGGAAATTGGTACTTAGTGGCCAATTTCTCATCAAGAAAATTATGAGTTGATCCAGAATCTACCAAGATGTGTAGAGACTTGGATCCAATCATACCAGTAACCTTCATGGTAGAATAAGATGGACTACCAGTTATGGCATTCAAAGAAATCTGAGGCTGAGGATCCAATTCATCATTAATGAATTCCTCATACACTCCTGCCAGGCCCTCATCCTCTACATTCTGAACCTCAATAACATACAACTGCCTTTTCTTGCAGTTGTGGTCTTTGGTATACTTCTCTGAACACCAAAAACATTCTCCCCTAGCCCTTTTTTCATCCATCTCTTTAGTGGGCACTTGCTTCCTGAAATTAGACTTAGGAAGAGTTCCTACTGTAGCAGGTGCTGGTAATAAAGGTAATCTAGAGGTATTGAATGGAACAGTGGCCTTAGGATTCATATTCACAACTTCTTTTGATGGAGTATTCTTAATATGATGATTGAGTGTTAAGCTTTGAATCCTAGCTAATGAATACACATCCTTCAAACTTTTAGGCTTTAACATCCTAATAGGACCACTCACATCTGATCTCAGTCCATGTAGGAAGATATTGACAGCATAACTCTCACTAATCACTACCTTATTAAGTAGTGCATCAAAAGCATCACAGTACTCAGTGAGGTTACCTGTTTGCCTGAGTGAAATCAAGTCTTCAATAGCTCTTTCCTCACAGGTATCAGAAAACCTGTGCACTATTGCCTCCTTGTATTGATTCCACGTGAAACTTTCAATTGTTTTATTGCATGTACGGAGATGAGATTGATGCCACTGCAATGCTTTGTCTTCAAGATGAATTGCCGCATACCGGACCTTCGTCTCCTCCGGAGTGTTGTCAATCGAGAAATAATGTTCAACTCTGTAGATCCAGCCATCAACATCCTCTCCATTGAATTTTGGAAATTCGAGTTTACAGAAACGATTATTGATTCTTCCACCTCGATTGTCATCATCGTAGCCGACTAACCTTCCGCCATCACCGTTGCTCGAAGATGCTCGCTGCTCGGCTAACAATTTGAAACTGTTAGCTAAATCGGAGAGAGTCTTCCCAAATGTTGATTGATTACTTCGAATTTCTTCCACAGACGAACTCAATTGAAGGAGAGAACGCTCGTGATCCTTCAATTGCTTGTCAATTTCCTGGTTCCTTGTGTTATTCGCCATTGGAGCACCTTCGCCGTCGTCGGAACTCGCAATTGTCGCCGGAATTGTGGTTGGATCGGGAGCCGAAGCTCTGATACCAATGTTAGGAGAAAAACTGAGAGAGAAAGAATAACAAAATTGGCCAACTCAAAACTGAGTTTCTCATTCCATTACCAGCCAATATAACTCCCGCTAACTAACATTCTGTTAGTTAGTTGACATTTACAACACACACCTCTAACTTTCACATTTAGACAAAACTAACCCCAAACATATACTAATCAATTATTACAAAACACCCCCTGCATTATTTATAATATTCCATTGCCTAACATACAAACAGCAAAAAACATTTTCCAAACAAAATTTATGTCACAAAGCTGGCCGCTAGTGCATGAGTTGATCAATTGAAATGTTATTGGACTACTCTTTCTATAGTTTTGAACCTTATTGGGTTAATAACATGCCTCTATAACGTACATGTTATTTGGTTTTAAAGATTTATTAACTTATTAGACTTCTCTAGAAGATGTTATTGTCTAATTGGGTTCTAAAGGCTTATTAACTAGATTTGAGAACATGCAAATGAACTAATAAATGATAGTTTTTAGTTGTATATATAGCAAAAAATATAGGACATTGTTTAGAAGGAAGAAAAAGAGAGAATGATTGCAGGATCGAGATCAAGATCGAGCAAGATGAATCTTGCTCTAATACCATGAAACTTTCAGAGGTAATTCAAATATTTTCTGTGTTGTTTTCTTTGATTTTACAATCACAATACAAAGCTTCTTACATATAGAAGCCATAAAACAATAGAAAATGAAATAAATCAATAATACAAGACAATATGTACCAAAAAATATGTTGTAGAATCAATGATACAACCATGATATATATAGTTGTCTAATAGAAAGAGTTCTAAAAGGATCCATTAAGATAAGTTGATCATCCCAATAGGTCTCTCTCTATTATCCTATTAAATGCCAATTTTATGCAAGAGATACATCCAAGTAGCCACTAAATTTTGTGGCCTGGCCAAATCAATGATACGCTCGACCCCGTCTCTCAAATTATTGACTAAAGTTTGTGGCATGACAGAAGCAATCAGGGACATTAAAAGAGCAAACGCTGAAATGCTTGCACTAATAATAAACAAACCTTGAAACCTACCAAAACTCAAGGTTTTTGGCTTTGTTACAGGATCTTGAGACGATAGAGACTGTTTTTCAAACCACTTTTTCTCCAGAACTCGTAAGGTACCGTCTTCCCTTATTTTGGCAATTTGTCTTGACATCTTTCTTGCCAAAGGCGATCCTTTATGGAAGATCTGCACGAGATAGATATATTAGGGGGCATGATCAAGTAAAAACCTTGTTTTGTCTGAAACGCCAAAAACTTATGTTTTACAGATTTTTTGGATTGTATTTTGAAGTACCCAGTATAAAAATATATTAATACACTAGAAAAATATTAGTAAAGTAGGTGTTCTTATTATTTTTATGCAAAAGACTGTTTTTAGTGGATCTTATCTCGATATATTATAAGTTTGGAATGAATACATTTTTGAACGAAAAGGAGCCCATTTCTATTGGATATTAAACTAAATATATTAGTAGTTAAAGGTTATAAGGGTCAGTCATTTAAATATGCTAAGTCAAGTTTGGAGTCAATTTGTTATTGTAAATAGTGTAGGTCTGTATTGTCAAGTTGTAAAGTATGTAACTGGTCAAATAGGGATACGTCGATTCATCAGATAGATATGACGCTTCACCCTTATAAGTGTCAAACATCTGTACAACAATCACAATCAAAATCAAAATCGTTTTATGTTTTTAGTCAAAATTATTGTTCGTATCCGCTGTTGATCTCTGATTTACCAACACTTTAAATTGTTCCGGAGACTTGAAACCATGCATTTTATCAAAAACATGTTGTGAAAAGTTGATTGGTTCGTTTTGATAATCTGAAAGGCTAAAATGATATGACTTGATCTTATAGATAAGTGGGTACTTACAAAACCAAAACCAGAAGTAGAAGGTTCAGTTGAAATCATTGCGTAACCAGTAGAGTGCTTGGCAAGAAACATCTTGATATAAGGGATTTCATCAATGATAGCATCTGCACCACCATGCTTTCCACCTTTTGATAATGCTTCTGCATAATCTTCATACGAATAAATCGGTTTACGCCTATGATCCTCAAAATGCAAGTTGCTAATGGTCACCCCGGCCACGCCAGCCTCAAAAGAGCCACCATGGAACCCCAACGTTCCAACCTTTGATGCTAACTCGAATTGTTCAACCGTTAAAAGCGAACTCAATGTTGCAGTGTAACTCGAGATCAGAATAAGCACCACAAGTAACCAAACAAACAACACAAGTTTTGACAACTTATTGTTCAACTGCTCTCCTGCAAGGCAGACAACACATGTTTAGTGAATGATATTGAATCCAACTATAGAAAAGGAATTGAGCTCCTACATTGTTTTAGTAATTATCTCTACTCTTAAAATCCACCTAATAACATCCATCCAATGTACAAATTCCCACATTGTTTTAGTAATTATGTCTTGATTAAATCAATTTACAAGTTTATTATTTTGTCACAGTTTGAATTAGGGTCGGGCTATATCCACACACATATATGATATCCACACACACTTTATACGGTCATTTTAGGCAAAATGGTCGTATGAAGAGGTCATTTTGCCCAAAAAGGTAGTTTGGGTCCAAAAAAATAAAAAAAGTATTTTATTATATAAATACCACCTCCCTGAATTTTATTCCGTCGTCGTTGATCCATGTCTAGTCCTTTTGCCCAAAACGACCGTATTGGGTCGTTTTGCCCAAACGTTTAAAGTGTATGTGTGTGGATATCAAATGTGTGTGTGGATATATAACGACTCTTGAATTATCCTATATGGCTATATAAAAGGAACTTGATGTAATGTTCCCATTATCAAGTATCAACTAATATATATACCATTTTTCTAAAGAATTGCTATATGTTATCTTTGTGCTTCCATTCTTCATTAACTAACAATGGACATATTGAAATTAAATATGATTTATTTGGGGGAAAAAAGAACATATATATTTTTTTCTAGCAGATATTTTGAGGGAGAAAGTGAGAGTACTTTGAGCAAAGAAAAAGGTCATTAGAATGACCCATCCAATTGATTGAGGCTGTTGATCAGCAGCCGGCCGTGGCGGTGGATTCATGGACTCGATAGCCCAAATGATGAGGCCGGTGAGCACGGCGAAACCAACAATGCTTACCCATAGCTCCCAATCAAGTGGCTTCAAGAAGATCCACCTATCTTTATCATTCACTTTTACCAGTGTTCCTATACCCATGTCAGTATAAGTTGCTGTAAAGTCCACATACTGAGATCTGTTGGCAAGAATTGTTGAATCACCCATGATTGCATCAATCTCCTGATATATATACCACAAATTTACATCATGAGTTAATTATTTCTTGAAACTCATTCATGAATATGTTGGAAGCTAAATCAGACATCAAACATTATCTATGATTATTGTAAATATGTGACAATATGTGTATAACCTAAGTTATTAAATTAGGATGATAGTTAAGGGTAGTTAAATGGCAGTTAACTCCGCCAAAACCGTTGTGTTGGTTGGTTATAGTAACCACCAATTGTGTACCTATAAGTACCTCTAAATACCTCTAAATCCTCATTTGTATGATGTATAAAGTTTGGTTTTAGAACTTATGTTTCTCATTCTCTCAATCGCGTATATCCAGTCCCATTTAATAGATTAGTACGCGATGTATTTTTTTTTAAACGGTAATTTTGGATCACTGACAAAAGTGAAGAGGCGAGACTTGAACCCAAGATCTCCTCATTTATAATGTCTTTCGATAAACCCCATCTTTTTTTTTTATTATAGGTGGGACTCGAACCCAAGACCTCCCCATTTATAATGCCTTTTGGTAACTCAGCTTAGCCAATTAGGGTAGGGATTATTGGATTAGTACGCGATGTCTAATCATCATAATACAAATATGCAATGCCATTAATAAAGTATATGAACAGTTAACATACCTTAACATAAACCTTCTTTATAAGATCATCATAACTTCCATTTGCAAATGGTACGATCTCATATAGCACTTCATGTGGTAATGCATGGATACAAGTAGTGAACACGTCTACTGAGAATCCCGCGACATGTGTGACATTTTTCTGAGCGTCATGAGTTGCATCTATGAAGTACTTGAAACTTTTTTTGGTTAGAACTCCAACTTTCATTGTTTTACACAAGACCTGCAGGTTTAATAGGCATGATATTACAAGAAGCAAGAGGACAATCTTGCTATGCCTATGGGCCATCTTTCTGCAGTGTTCAGATAAACTAGTTTTTAACTTGTGGTATGAAATTGCAACATTTCTTTTTATGCAATGTTTCAAGTCAGAATGATCACCTATTTATCAACTATAATTGCTACAAAGAATTTGGTCACTTAAAAGTCCTCTTTCATTTTGGGGGTATATTATGAGCTGGCAAGTTTAGGGGTGTTTGACTTTGTTCAATTTGAAATACACAACAAGAACTCTAAGAATCTTATTGTTGAGAGGGAAAGAAGTACAAAGAGTACATTAAAAAAAGATCCTTGTTTAATAACCTCTGAGTTTTTTCTTTGTTGGAAAAACTGTTAAATGAATTGTCTTAATTAATTTTAACAAAATAGAGAATTAAATAAAGAATGGATGTTTATGAAAATATTGTTTCAACTCATTATATGGGTAAAGTTCATGTAAGAACCATTATCTATTGTAAGAACTTAAGAACCAACTTAAATGAGGGATACTTAAGTAATTTTGTCCTTTTTTTTAATTCCTTCACTACATTCTATTGTACATACTTGTAAGAACTAAGGGAAAATTATTTCAAATAAAGTTTTTTGGGTAATTTGATATTTTTTTTAATTTAATTTCACATATATCCACCCATATCCACCCGATGACTTAAAAAAAAAAATTTTTTTGTTTTTTTTTTGCCTGTCCGACTATGTTGCATATATGCAACATATGAAACGTAAAATGTTGCATATATGCAACATACAATGTTGCATATATGCAACATGATACAATGTTGCATATATGCAACATGGTATGTTTCATATGTTGCATATATGCAACATACCATGTTGCATAAATGCAACATTATATGTTTCATATGTGTAACATGATATGTTTCATATGTTGTATATGCAACATACCATGTTGCATATATGCAACATTATATGTTTCATATGTTGCATATGTGCAACATTATATGTTTTCATATGTTGCATATATGCAACATAGTCGGACTTACAAAAAAAAAACGATTTTTTGTTTAGTTTTTTGTTTTTTTAGGTCGTTAAGTTGTCATTATGTGTATAGACATGAAAGGAAAAAGAAGAAGAAGCATAAAAATTATCTAAATAACCTTCATTCAATTGAAATTTAATGGTTCTTACATTAGTTCTTAAGTTCTTACAATAATATTGGTTTGTACTAGAACTTTACCCCTCATTATATATGTCAAATTGTTTTAACTTAAAATGCAAGTCAAATGAGTGTTATAACTCTTAGTTTATGGTGAACTGAATGGGGTAATTCAACTCATTCTCACATATAAATAAATACCACGGTAATCCTTATATATAGAACTACTAGAAAAATTTATTTATTTATTATTATTATTTATTAACTGTTTTATTTCACTATTATTTTTAGGAAAATTGGATACACTTAACGGTGTTAAAAAAATTAACGACGGGTCCACTAAAAAAAATTGGACGAAAGTTGGGACTGTTGGAGGGGATTTTTAAACGTGGGATTATTGCCGGCCAATAGGTAAAACTTGGGATTATTTTAATCCAATTTTCCTTATTTTTATTGATTGTTAACTATTTATTATTATCCTTTTTTTCTTTCTTTTTTTTGAAAGACGACTTGGATCACTCACATATAAATAAATATCACGGTAATCCTTGTATATAGAACTACTAAAAAAATTATTTATTTATTATTATTATTATCTGTTAATTGTTTTATTTCACTATTATTTTTATTGATTGTTAATTATTATTATCCTTTTTTTGCTTTTTGAATGACGGCTTGGATCATCAACGAAGGATAAAGGGTCTTTCACCCGATCATCATCAACTTTAACTATTGATATTGATGATAGTAACTATTATTATCTAAATAGACTAGGAAAATAATAATACTAATATTTATAAAAAATAGTAAAATAGGTTTGTTACAAGACTAGCTATACATCTCCAACTTCATATGCCTAGCTACGAATTAATTACATCTAGCTAGGGTTTAGCTAAGGATATTTTGTCGCAAATTATAGTCATAACAAATCCCTAACAAAGTCTACAAAAATAAGAACCAAATTATTTTTAATAAAATTCATAGCAAATCTATAGCAAAACTAGAAAAATTTTACCTGCAAATAGTCTAGCAAAATCCACATTTGACAACTGACAACTATGAGAGAGAACTAACAAGTAGTTAAATAGTAACTAATCAACTTGTGACAACTTGACAACTATGAGAGATGATAAATAATGGATTGAAATAGAAATATAGTAGAATGCAAGGGGTTTGTAGTGGAAAAGTCTAAGGTCAATTATCATTGTTTAAAGATCATCACTCACCTCAAATGGCTTCAACAAGCAGCAAAGTGAAGCAGCCAGCTTCGAAAAGGAGAAGCTGTATTAGCGGCAGTTGTAGTCGGCAGCATAGCAGAGGGAGAAGCAGCGGCTGAAGTCATGACCACCCCTCCCACCCTTTTATGACATCTAATCTCTCGTGTTTCGCAGTCGCTATGACACCCACCATCCTCGTATAGTACTTTATATGATGACATCAACCATGATGTCTTTTATAATAACTTAACAAATAACAAACTGTAAGGAAATTAGACATCTGGGATAGATGTTACATCGGCTAAGTATAAAAAATTACCACGGAAGGTTTTTTACCGGCATAAATGAGTTATCGCGGTAGTTCTACTTGAACCGGGATAAGGTCATTACCCTGGAAGCTCTGGTTATCTCGGAAGAACATACTTATCATGGTAGTCATGTTACCCTGGTAGTGTACATGTTCCAGTACAATTCAAGTTACCATGGTAAGGAGAATTATCCCGAAAGTTGACTATTCAATGTACTTACCCTGGTACTGACAAAGCATCTGTACTCTGAACAAGACCCATACATGTTCCTCGTCGTCACTATAGATGCTCAATTTGTTCTTTGATTACTTTTTATCCAATGTGCATGCTTACGTTTGTTATCAGATAATGTATACTTTAAGGTCTGGATGACCTCAGAGAAATCAAGGGTTCTCCTTGATTTCTCGGACACTATATATTGTAAGCATGTTCTTTGTATTTTATAGATGTGAACACATTCGAATATTGTAACCATTTAAGAGAAAGTAATACAAGTGTAGTGTTGTGAATTATTCAATCACGTGTGTTCTTATATGCTTATCTTATATTTGATATCGTCTTAAACTATTCATAGAGAGTAAAGTTTAATTTGTTTACGTTTGGTCAAACTTATAAGTAAATCTTTTGTTAAGGTTATTAAGCGTATAACCACGATCCTACACAAACTTAGTAAAAGTATCATCTTTACTAACATAACTGATCGTGAATTTGACTTCCCATATAAATATATACATTAGCAGTAAGAAACGAATTGAAAATTTTATATTAAACGAAGTCAAAACTTTAAACAAAAGGAACCAACTAGTAATTAATGCTAATATGCTATTGAATTAACTAACAACTAACTAAGACGTTAACAACAAGCCAGTCACGTATACACGACCGCTTATTTAACAAAACTTTTGACTTCAAAAACGTGAATCCATGATAATTGGCATAGTCGAATTCGCTATAAACTTCCCAGAAATCTAGTATAAATGAATTCGCAACTTGATTCAAACAATTTCTTCAAAAGTCTTCATGTAATATATATAGTCTTGTTTACGAAATGTATTAGATTCGTTGGATGCTTTCTTAATATATACCTTATAAAATTACAACTCGGTACTAGTGTAGACCACGTGCAGACATTTAGGTCTGCAAACTGTTTGTTTTTTCGAATACATTTCATTAAAAAATGTCTGCGTAGGCTCTTGGTGCAAATGTGGTCCAGTCACTTTTAACATCTTCTAAGATCTTCTAACATTCTTTTTAAACAGTTTTTTCATAAAAAGAAATCATTTCTAAACATTTTCTTTTAAAAAAAAACATTTTTAAACGGTTTTTTTTATTAAAAAAACGTTTTTAAAATCACTTTTTAAGAAGTTTTAGAAAGTTTTTTTAATATTTTAAACATCTTTTAAAAAGCTTCTTTAACCAAACTAAAAACAAAACGTCTTTTAAAAAGTAAAAACAAAACATTTTAAACAGTTTTATTTAATAACGTTTTTAAATTGTATTTTTAAAAGAACCTTTTGTAAACAGTTTTTTTAAAGTTTGAAAAAAACATTTTTTTAAGTTTGAAAAAAACTTTTTTTTAAACGTTTTTTATAAAGTTTTGTTTTTCAAAAACGTTTTTGACAGTTATTTAAAAAAATAATACTTTAAATAGTTTTAAAAAAACTTTTAAAACTTTTGTATACAATTTCTAAAAAACGCTTTATAAAACATTTTTAAACAAATATATAAAAAAATCTTTTTAAACAGTTATTATAAAAAAAAGTTTTTAAATTCTTTAAAAAACGTTTTTTAAAAAGTTTTTATAAAACATTTTTGTAATTTTATTTAAAAGAAAAGTGTTTAAACAGTCTGCAAAAGTTAAAAAACAAACACTCTTCTTCTTACAGACTGCAGAGGTTTAATCCACCACTTCTTCTACAGATGTCTGTAGATGTGGTCCGTAGACTGCAGACATTTTACCTGTTAAAAAATAAACAGCACCTAACTTGACTTAGTCTTACTTTTTTTTAAAAAAATTACCAACAAACAAAGCCCCGACTCACGTAGGAAGCCTACTAGACAAACGAAGCTTGCGACCACTATTTCACAGATGGATATTGCTGGCCCAGTGGTCTGTATCACCTATGTAAGTTTTAGAATTCGAGTACAATATAATTTGGATAGTTTCCGAACTGTTTATTAACCACTATCAGATGGAATTTTCGATGACACTCCTTGAAAATTCAATTCGATATAAAAGAGATTTTTTAAAACGAAAATGCAATTCTATTATAACAGTAACGTATTAGAATTTGATCGAAGTGTATCCTATTTTATTTAGAGGTTGAACCATCGTAACGGTTCAGTTGACAGTTAGCCGTTGACACAGTTGCAGTAATTATTTGACAGTTATCCAACAATTAACAAAACTACCCATCAGAAGTTACCAACTGAAGTACAACTAGCTTCTGATAAACAAATTCACTTCTAAATGCCAAATTTGCTTGTAGAAAGTTACTTCCGAAACTACAAGTTTTTTTTTTAACTATTTCAAGGAACTTTGTCACATCCCAAAACCTCAGCCGTGTGATTATGTTGGATTTACATCAAAACGTTATACGGAGGAAGACTAATATGATTCTATAAAACCATAGTAGAAGACTTTAACTAAACTGAAATTTTAAACTAGTGTGTCCGCGTGCTAGTCGTCCTTCTCTTGTGTTCTTGCAACACAACTGCCTTAGATTGACATGTCAAAACCTCTTAGAATGTCAAACCTGACCTACATGAACTCATATTAAACATGTACTTACTAAAACGACTGTGACTCTACGTAATAAAACTTCCAAAAACTATCTATCATGAGTTAAACATTTATTGAACTATAAACATCTACCACATATTCAAGCACATCCTCTAAGTCGCATATCCAATGACTCTCACCCACTGACCTACCACTAATAACATCCTCTACGATGTGTATCCGTTGAACCCACACATGCACCAAGCCAAAAATATAAAGGTGACTCTCAAGTGGCGATGCCTGTATGTGCTATCAAAGAGTCACATTAGGCGCATTAACCATCTCGCATAATCATGTGGTCGAATTAGAGTTATGGTACCCATAGGGTCCCCACTTACGTGTTGATTTGTCCCAAACTATACATGTTTTGCACGCCATTCGATTTCTGCTTTTGGTCGTTTTTATGGTAAATTCATGTTATTTGATACTTAATAACTTCACATTTGAATTTATAGGCTACTTGGGTTCAAAGAGGACCAAACGAGAGAAAAATGAAGAAGATCAGTCATCTGAAGCTACAAGACCGTGTCCCCAGACCACACGAGCATGTCCCCAAGCTAGACGGTCGTGTTTGGTACAGAGACACGGTCGTGTTTATGTTCACTTCCTCTTTTTAAAACATTTAATTAGATCAGATAAAACGCAGTGGAATATTTGCATGGATCGACCCGAATCGAAACTTCGGGTCTCCCACCCGGAGTTCAGATACAAGTGAAAAACAGAAAACAAACACAACTATAGGTTGTTTGGTAATGTACCTTAACTCTGTGGATTGCAGATCCATAACAGACAGGCTAACCAAAGTGCAGCACCAATCAACAACAATCCTGATCGCTAGATTCAATAAACACAACATGATCAAAACACATAAATCGAGGAAAGTCGATTTCTCGTAACTAAATCAACCAAAACAAGTAATAAATTTACATTATGAAACCCGAACACGTTTATATTTGATAGCTTTATTGGATGTTTTGAAGCTGAACAACGAGAAGAAATCTCTCATTGAGGTTGTGTGCTATACGTCTTGGTGGATAATTAGAGATTTAGAAGTGATTCCATTTTTAACCCCACGAGAATAAGGAATGGCAAATTGTTTGATCACATTGTCTTATTTTCTTATATATGATTTTCTAATGTGAATAGAAAATTTAGACCATCTTGGACTGAGTGGCTTATTAACCCTCTTTTATTGATGTAATTTTGGTTTTTTTTTTTTTTTTGGCTATCATAGCTAAATGCTTTAATAAAATTATGTCGTTCCAAAAAAAAAAGAAAAATACTTATAACCGTCTCTAGTCGGTTCCAAACCAACAAATCTGATGGAAACAAATTACACAGATCTAGGGTTTAATCCTTCAGTGTTAACCTACTGATTATGGATAAATATGTACCTTACAATTCGACACCAATCGAATACTGGTGAAGTGTGACGAACGCGTCGACAAAAGCACCTAGGTAATCAACATAAGAAACCCCGACGATGTAGCACCGGCGATAACCGACTCATGATGAA
>JBCNJP010000023.1:3136965-3160737 GCA_039602395.1 Deinandra increscens subsp. villosa | reverse complement strand
TATTTTCTGTCGAAAAGTCTGTCAAAAGAATATTGTTTATGAAGTACTAAACCTTAAACTTCCAAAATCATGTGATCTTTTTTCCACATCATATTTTCTGTCGAAAAGTCTGTCAAAAGATTGTTTCTGAACTAAACCTTAAACTTGTAATCCTTCATATCTCTCTGGAATCAATCAATTGACACTCTGTGTTTGTCGGTTCTCGTAGTATCGTTGTAGACGCTTCCTCGGAATTTCATCGTATGTTTCACTGACAAGACAAACTAGGGATCAAGAAAAGTTGCAAAGTTCTAACGTTGGATGGGATCGAAATAGTTGGGAAAATGATTCTAGGTTCTTGTGGCCTTGTGGGTGTTGAGTGTTGACAATATATGTTGGTTGGAAGAGTCTACAAGGAAAGAATGGTGAGTGGGTGGGTTTCGACGGGGTTTTTTAATTTATTTATTTATAATATACACTTAATGACTACTTTCAGATTGATCAAAACTACGTTTTAGCCCTTATAGTTGTGACATGACCAATTTTACACCCCATACACAAGTACACAACTAAGGATACGTGTAATAACTTTTTATCTATTTTTTAATCTTAATTTTTTTCTATCGTCTTATTTTTTATTTGTAATAATATTTTATTGTAAAAGTAAAAGAGATAGGGGTAAAGTTACAAGAAGATAGAGAGAGGAGAAAAGAGAGAGGGATTAGATTGTAGCTGTTGCGGGTGGGTTTACAAAGTACGGCGAGACCATAATTCGTCGTGGTGTAGTGCACGTACCTCTTGGCAACGACACCAATATGATATATATCAACTTGTCGTTCAACCTTTCAATTTAATAACATAGTGTGAAGTATAGTGTTTTTTTTTATAATTTTCTATTTAATAGGTGACTGAGATCATCTTAGAGGAATCAATGGCTCTTGATTCATGTATAGTATTGATGTAATCCTGTAAACCGCTGGTTCTTTCGTTGGTTGGTTAGAGCGTTTTGTTGTTCAATCACAACTTATTATCATTACTATAGTAGATCTTGAATTTGTTAACTCACTTTGATTAATCATTGAGATAACTTAAGTGTGAGATTTTATCAAAGTTATCTCCGCCTGCTTAGATAATACTTGGTAATCTTGTAAAGTATTGTTTCAGTGAAAACCCTGATCCTGCAATTCCTTAGCCCAAACAAGTCGGTTCAGGGCCGAGTTACATGGATATGTACAAGTTAGTGAATACTTCACCTAAGTAGAAGATTTTGTTGATTTCCCAGTTTGAGTCAAATTGTAGCGTCTTGCAATCCGAATTTGGTTTTATTGATACTTGAATCAAGATGTCAAGTAAAGGCCAGTTTTGGTATGAGTTGTAATTTAAATTTCCTGGTTATAATAATATTGGAGAGGTTAGTCTAAAATGTTTTTTATTTTCTAATCAAATCTTGAAATTCAAGTTTTTTATTCAAGTCTGTCTTGATATGTACTATGACCAAGTCATATTAATTAGTTTGGGATATTTCATCAAAGTGATGTTCTTGACTTGGTCATGAGTACGTACAACATGTCAATTCAGTATGATAATTAACAGATTTTTTGAGCTTAAATTGTATGAGATCATTTTAAAAGTCATAGTGCTGCCAATTTCCTCGATCAAAACAAAGATAGTTGACATTTTGTAAGTTGACTTGCTTCCCATACAAGTAATTGTTGCAGCTTCCTATGTCAAAGGAAGTTAGCTACAGAAGAGTTTATTTATATAAGCATTAGCTAGAAGCAGTTTACTTTTGTTAGTTCTTGCAATGATTAAGCTTCAGAATCATTGTAAAATAATCCATCTGGTTCTAATAATATTCCTGAGTTATTCAAACCATGGATCATGTACACACTCACTTTTACCCGAAAACAACAGCATTTTTTTTCATGACGAAGTTATAATACGAGTTGGAACCATTCTTGACATGGAGTCATGGGTAGGCAAGTCGATTCACAGCTTCATGACTTTTGCGATCTCTGATTTTTATGCACATAACAGTAATTACAGAACGAGGATCGTTCTCCATGCTAAGGACTCCAAAGGTGACCCATTAGAAGCTCTTTTAGCTGGTATGATCTCCTTTTTTCTTTAATTGTTCTCCAGTGTTTTTTCATGATTTGTCAACTGGTACAATGAGAATTGACTGCATGTGTTACTTTTTTCAAGTCTTATACAGCAAAGAAAATGGTTTAACTTAATTTAATCAATTTAAAATTTTTGCTTACTTAATTACTGGTCATGCAAATTATTTATAAATTAAGGGTCTTTATCTCCTTTCATATTCTTTTAACATGTTGACCCTGATAAATATCTCCTAATATGCTCTTGCTAGCTGTAGTTTTTTTTTCTTTCCTTTCCATTTTTACAGGTTCCTCTATAGTGTAGGATTAATCTTGATGGTCGGTTTATGCAAGTCGGGTCAAACAAAATGGATACGGGTCAGCAGGGATTTTAGATTAAGTCACATGTTTAATGTTTTAATGAGTCATGGTTAGTTAGTGAGTAGTGGGTTAGTGGTATCCTTTTCTTTAGGAGAAAGTTTGTTTTTTCCTTATTTAATGTAATGTTAAGTATGAATGAAAGGGTCAAGACTTTGAAACAGAAAACCAGAATTATTTACGTGAGTTTTAGAGTGTGAATTAGGGGCCTGATTTCCAACATTTGGTATCAGAGCACTAGGGTTAAATAAGCTGTTTTGAGAGTCGTTTTGGAAGGAGATGGAGCAGCCCTCTTGGCTGTGGGGCTGAAGACGAAGAAAAGAAGAAGAGTGTAGCAGGTTCTGTGTGAACTGAAAGGAAAAGAAAAGGGTTGATGGAGACCCATGTGAGGAAGACGTCGAGTGCAGAAAAGTTTCTTCGTGAAATCGAGAAAAAAAAAATTCAATCTGTGTGATTGGAACCGAGAAGAATAGATGATCTGTGTGATCGAGAGGCAAGAACTTAAGTGGTGCGATTTAGAGAAAGAATGGGAGAGACCTGCAGTTTAGTGATTCAAGAAGAAGAATGACTTGTATGGTGTTTTCTTACCTGTTATTACAGTACAAAAGAAGTGTATCTGGGAGAGTGCTTTTGTGTGCAGGTGATAGCATGTAAAAGTAAAAAAAATAAAAGGTGAAAAAGGTGCCTATTCCCTACTTGCTTTTGTTGTGTCAGGTGAAAAGTCAAAGAAAGCAAATATATATCACTAAATTGTAGTGTTAAGTCCTGTATGAGAAAAATGTATCATTAATGATGTTTTTTTTTTTGAGAAACTTGAGTAAGGAAAGAGAAAGCCAATGAACAAAGTCAGAGAGTAAGTTGTTCAATTGAGAGCAAGAGTGTTAGCAAGATTGGAAACCGAAAGCAAGAAAGAAAGAAAAAAAAAGAGACCGTAGCAGAGACCAACGAAGACCGGCGGCTAAACTAGACCGAGCCTGTGGGTGTGACAATGACCGAAGGTTCGCACCATGATAGACCGAACAAAGCTTTTATCGAAAGAAAGCTTAGACCGAAAGAAAGACCGAGATGGTGAACAAAGACCGAGAGTTCACTTTAGACCGAGTCGTGAACCGAAGACCGAAAATGTTCACGTTAGAAAGAGGAAGACCGAACCCGTGTGGTTCGTGTAGCAAGAGCAAGTAGCATGTTAGCAAGCAAGAAGGAACCGGGTAGCAAGTGCAGTAACTGACTCTGGTTTAGCACGTTAATCAAGAACGAAAGCGAGTAGCAAGAAGAAGGACCGACATCAAGATTAAGGGGGTGAATGTAGGATTAATCTTGATGGTCGGTTTATGCAAGTCGGGTCAAACAAAATGGATACGGGTCAGCAGGGATTTTAGATTAAGTCACATGTTTAATGTTTTAATGAGTCATGGTTAGTTAGTGAGTAGTGGGTTAGTGGTATCCTTTTCTTTAGGAGAAAGTTTGTTTTTTCCTTATTTAATGTAATGTTAAGTATGAATGAAAGGGTCAAGACTTTGAAACAGAAAACCAGAATTATTTACGTGAGTTTTAGAGTGTGAATTAGGGGCCTGATTTCCAACATATAGTTGTAATCATGCTCCATATGTTTGCTTTATTGTTTTTTTTTCACTGAAACTCACATACCCAATCGCCTCCAAATGTCTATACCGGGACTTGAACTCTCAACTCATAAGAGAAGGGTACTATTTAACACATCAAGATACCGTTAAGCTAAATGCCCTTTGATTTGTCTAGAGTTCATAGGGCTAAATGTCATTGAGCACCATTTAACCCTGACCCATATATAGGGGAGGCAACATTTGTAAATTTTTCTTGAGTTCATGAAATTGGTTTCTTATAGCTTTTACTGGGCAGTGCATGATCTTCTGAATAATATTAAGGTGCAAGCAATCATAGGCCCAGAAACATATCTTGCAACTAAGTTATTGGCTCCAGTTGCTGATAAAGCTAAAGTTCCTATATTCTCTTTCGCCGGTAGCCCTTCCATGGACTATCCATACTTGTTTCAAATCAAGGAAGACGAATCAATTATGTCGAGAAGCATTACAGCCCTGCTGGATTCTTTTGGTTGGAGAGAGGTTATATTTTTATACGAGGACATTGATTGCGGGCGAGAAATCCTATCATATTTTCTTGAATCTTTTCAAGAAAAAAGCATCCATGTGAGTCAGGGATGTGCAATTCCTGGCTTGTCCACGGATGATCAAATCACTCAAGAGTTGGAAAAGATCAAGATTAGTCACACAAAAGTAATAGTTGTACATATGTCATCTTTATTAGCATCTAGAGTTCTCTTTATTGCAAAAAAGTTGGAAATGGTGAAAGAAGAATATTCTTGGATTGTGACTTATAATACCATTGACATCCTACAACTACAAGATAATGAAGTTATTGAGTCATATCAAGGAATGATAGGTTTAAGGTCTTATATTCCAGCATCAAGCAAGCTGCTTAACTTAACCACAAGATGGTACAATGAATGCTATATCAAAAACCGTAGTTTAGCATCACGAGAGGTAAACGTGCTTGCTATATGGGCGTACGACACAATTTGGGCACTAGCGGAGACAGTTCAAAGGCTTGGGGAACAATTTTCATTTGCTATCACTCAAATGGATTTGATGCTTCAATATGAGCTTTCAAAAACAAGATTTAAGGGTGTAAGTGGCGAGTTTCGACTTAATGATGGAAAGCTAGTCTCCAATGGATTCAAGATTGTAAATGTTATAGGGAATGGTAAGAGAAGAGGGTATGCAATTACTCCAAAACGTCATCTTTTGCAAACGATAGGTGAAAAAAAGCTAAAAGTAGGTGTTCTAACACGGAGAAAGTTCAAGTATTTCATAGATGCAGAATATGACAATCAAAAGAATGTAACAATTGCTATGGGTTTCTCTGTGGATGTGTTTAATGCTTGCATTAATGCATTACCATATGAGGTACCATATGAGTTAATTCCATTTGCCAATGGAACTTATGATGATCTTATAAAGAAGGTTTATGTCCAAGTATGTTACATCTCTGCATTGAATAATACATCCATGGATTTCAATTTCATGCATAAATATTCATCTAATTTGTTTTTTCAGGAGATTGATGCAGTCTTGGGTGATTCAACAATTCTTGCCAACAGATCTGAATTCGTTGACTTTACGACAACTTACACTGACATGGGCATAGGAACACTGGCAAGAATCAACCATAACGACACGTGGATCTTTTTGAAACCGCTAGATCTGAATCTATGGCTAATCACTTCTGCTTTCGCTATCCTCACTGCCTTCGTGATTTGGGTGATTGAGGCCATGGATCAAGGGTCACGAGAAATGCCTGCTCAGAAAATTGGAACAACCTTTTGGTTCATCCTAATGACACTCTTTTTCGTTCAAAGTTCTCTTTTTTTTTTCCCTTTTTTTGGCAAAGTGAATGGTACCCAAATCGCGTGTACTAACTTACTGAAAACTTATGATGCAGAAGGGAAGCTGTCAAGTAATCTGTCGAAATTCGTGTTGTTTGTTTGGTTACTAGTTGTGCTTGTTCTGATCTCGAGTTACACTGCAATATTGACTTCACTACTAACTGTTGAACAGTTTGAGTTAGCATCAAAAGGCGGAACTGTGGGGTTTCATGGTGGCTCTTTTGTGGCTGGAAAGACAGTTAGCAACTTGAACTTTGAGAATTATAGGCATAGACCATACTATTCGTATGAAGATTACGCAGAAGCATTATCAAAAGGTGGAAAGCATGGTGGTGCTGATGCTATCATTGATGAAATCCCTTATATCAAGATGTTTCTTGCCAAGTACTCTAGTGGTTATGCTATGATTTCATCCGAATCTACGACTTCTGGTTTTGGCTTTGTAAGTATATATCCTTTTCTTTCGAGTAAGTTAATGTATTATAGAACACTCGTTTTGGAACACGAGTCTTGGATGGTCGTCCACCTTTCGCACCCTTAAAACTAATCATAAGTTCGTAGACTAACTATACATTTCTTTGTACTTATTGTTCCTTTTTATTACTTTCAGATCTTTCAAAAAGGATCACCTTTGGTAATGGAGATGTCAAGACAAATTGTTAAAAAAAGAGAAGATGGAACCCTCAAAGATATAGAAAAGAGGTGGTTTGAGAAACAGTCATCATCATCTCAAGATTCTCCATCAAAGCCGAAAACCTTAAATTTTAGTAGGTTTCAAGGTTTGTTTTTTATTAGTGGGATCTCTTTAGCTTTAGCCCTCATGATGTCTGTTATTTTCTTTCTTCGTTCAAAACTAGAGGTCAATAGCATCATTTCCTTCATCTTGCAGCAAAATTTGGTGGCTAATTTGAGGTATCTCATGCATAGAAATGCCATTAGGACATAATGATCGAAGTTGTGGATTCTGATGAACTCCTCAACTAGTTATTTAAATGTGTATATGATTCTCTACTTAGAATTCTATCAAAGTATATTTGGATGTAATTTGAGTAGCTATCATTTGATGGGTTCCTTTCAAGATAAAGATTCCATTCATTTTAATTATAGGGTTCTCATATCTCTTTCATAGATTATCAACAATAATATGAGTCTCATATGTATAGAGTGTGATTTTTTAAAACTGCAATACGAGAACAATAGAAATAGAAACAATTTCGATTTATTCAATTAAATAATTTGATTTATTCGGATATGATTTGTTTGACATATCCGAACTCCGAATCTATCCGAATTGGAAACTTTTCTAACCGATCCGAGTCCATCTGAATTCAATTTGGATCGTCTCAGTTGTAACCGAATAGATCAATTTGATCCGAATAAGTCTAATAAGTTAATAAATCTTTAAAACCAAATAACATGTACGTTATAACGGCATGTTATTAACCCAATAAGGTTCAAAACAATAGAAATAGTAGTCCAATAACATTTCAATTGATCAACTCATGCACTAGCGGCCAGCTTTGTGACATAAATTTTGTTTGGAAAATGTTTTTTGCTGTTTGTAAATTACAATCACCAACATCTTTGATTGTTTTAAAATCGTCGAGGAGAATCATCATCACCGGGTTTGACAATTGTGATTATGCCTAATGCTAATTCCCATATTTAAATCCTGTTAATTTTGGTATAGGTCAAACCATAAGTAATGGTTCTTGACCACTGAAACCAAAGCCAAACTATTTAAAGTTAAAACTGAACCAAATCAAACTGTTAATTCGACAATCGATTAAACTAAGATCCAAAAAATCGGATAACTTTTTTTTTTCTTCCAGGAAAACTAACTGAATGCGCGATCTTGAAATAGTCGCAGGTCTTCTTGACTAGATCAAGAAGCTAGAAAATTATATAATCCTGATTATATGACCTTATTTTATCATGTTACATCACACTGAATACAAAATTAAAGTCTCTTATATAGCTAGCTTGTACTCATGAGTCATGCATGTGCTTCCATATGTCTTCAAATATAAGTATATAACTTTAATGGTAACAAGACTAGGTCCAGCAGTCCAGCTAATCTTGGATAATTTTTTATTAATCATACCATATATTATATATTCTTCAAATATTAGTAAACTAGTTTTTTTTATCCCCGTGTGTTACACGGTTGAGTTTTTAAAAAAATTATAAATACAATCATAATATACGACAATCCAAAAATTACTAACATTAATATAAAAAATTTGTATTTGAATAATTACTTATTGGATAAATTACTTATTACAAGTTTAAACTAAATAAACCCTAATATGGAAATTTAGTATTTGAATAATTATTTATTAAAATTTTGACTTAATCCAAAATTTTGTGACGATGACAAGTATCTTTCTTTACTAATTAAAGCATGATAAAACTTTTTGTTTATTATATAGTATAAATATAGAATATAGATATAGATAGATATACATAGGACGAGTTTTAAAGAAATTTTTGAAGCAATTAAGTTGTTAATGCAGTTGTAGTGTTGTACTAATTAATACTCTATTTCTGGGAAGAATAATAATGTGTCTTGCACGTACGTATAGTAATCTACTTTCCTATTATACCAAGTAACATGACTAGTTGACTCTTTCCAAGGTTTTGACTTCACCAATAATAAAGAGGTAATTAAGACACAGAAAGTGAGAAAGATCAAGAAACACATTTTCATATGATGGAGCTCATGAGTTACAGAAATCATATCATTCTTTCACTTTCATTTATAGTACTAATGAACATACCATATCAATTACATGGGTGGTCAAATCTAACACGAGTAGTCGATACGAGTTCTAGCGGTAAGCATGAGATACCTGTGGGAGTCATTCTTGATATGAGATCCTCGTTTGGTCAGATGGTTCATAGCAGCATTTGCATAGCAATTTCAGACTTTTACGGTTTAAATGATGAGTACAAAACGAGGTTAGTTCTACACGCGAGGGATTCGAATGGAAACCCTTTACGCGCTATGTCAGCTGGTCAGTTCTCTTTAACTCATTTCTTTTCATTTTGAAGTTCTTAATTAGATGATGTTCATTAAATGTTATGTCAGCTGGTCAGTTCTCTTTAACTCATTTCTTTTCATTTTGCGAAACTTTTAAGGGAAAATCACTAGTATAGAAAACGGTCATGTTGACCAAAAAAAAGTCAAACTAGTTTTTAACTTCTTGCCTCCACAGCAATGTTGGTCCATGATCCTAGTTTAGGGTCAAATTAGCTTAGAAATGGTTTGACCAAACTCATGATTAAATAATGATAAAGTCTTGATCATAGTTTAACTTGATTAAGTTGTGTATGAATTAGTGGTTTTGGCCTTTTGGCTTTTAAATACTAATACAAATTTGAAAAACATAATAGAAACATGAGTTGGCTAGACATTATTACCATGTCTAGTAAAGATATCCTGAAGGTGTAAAATTCCATGTTTATTTGTGCCTAACACCCTTGTGATATCATCATAAGAGTATATGAAAGTATTTTCAAAACAATTCAAATCTATTTAAATAGTTGAGGTTATTTTAGAATATTTTCAAAATGACAAAAACAAATGTGTGTTTAAGGTTTAGTAGAATTAAGCAAAATAGAAAAGAAAAACATGAAATCGCAACACTTTGGTTGGTCATATGGAATGCACCAGTTCGTATTAGCCATATGTTAGCCGCACCTATTGCGGATTTTCGACGCGGAAGGTGGTGGTGCGAATCCTACCTTTTAGTTTGGGAAGTTACAAACAAACTATTTGTAGAAACCGAGGTTGTTGGCTAAGCTAACCTTGGTCGCGGTGCGGAAGCGGATCGAGACTTTGTGCACTCGTTTTTTGTAGAATAAATATACACCTGGATATGAACATCGATAGCATGTGAGATGTGATGACGAGGAGGAAAACTAGATAGATATGTGGTGAACAAGATGACGATAGAGAAACAAATATAACTGAATGATTACATTTACCTACCCCTCTCATACTCTGGGTTAATGAACAAGTGTTCATGAACCCTCACAATCTTCAAAGAACCATGACTAGGAACTCTCTCTATCACTCATTACTCTCCTCATGTGATGTGTTTACAATAGATAGAACTATTGACTACCTAGTGGCATAATAGTAAATACTAAACAAGTGACATAAATAATACAACAATAAATAATAAAGTCACTAGTGCCAAGTCTTCGGTTAGTCAATGTTTCGATTCGTCATGGTCTTTACCGTGATGTGGGATAGTAAAAAGTAAGTAGCACGTTGAGTCATTTGCGCTCCCCCTTAGCAAATACTTTGACTTCTTTGTTTCTAGTTTAAACGACCTCATCTATCCAAATCTCGGTCTCGGAAATCCCAACACTATTGTAACTTTCACTCTCCATATAGATGTTTATGCTAGGGTTACATGACCATTCGAAGGTTACAAAAACATCTATGTATAATATAATAGTAACAAGTAAATCATTTAAAACACACACCAAAAAGTTTGTTTCTCTTATGTGTGATTACTAGAAAAGTATGTTGGTATTAAACATGATTTATAGTTATTTGAAATTCTTAAAAAATTAGTTTTGTCTAATTCAATAAGTTAGTATTAATTGTTGTTTACTTTATACTATGTTTCCGAGTTCACTTAACATGGGAAAGGAAAGGAAAGGAAGGGAAATGAAATATAAAAATTTTATGTTCCAAAGTTTTATTTAAGGAAAGAAGGGGAAGGAAAATAAAAGTTTTGTGTTCCCGAGTTTCACTTAACGAGAGAAAGGGAAAGAATGGGAGGGAAAGTTAGGTCCTTGTCTTATGTTTTTCTTTTCTTCCGAAATGGAAGGAAATGAATCACTTCCCTTTCTTTTCTTTTCATTTCCCTTCTTTTCCTTTTATTTCCTTTCGTTTCTTTTCTTTTCTTTTCTTAAATGAACCCGGGAACACAGCATTAGCTATTATTGTAATAGCTTTATGACAACTAATCATAATTATTTGATAATCACATAGCCCTTTTTGAAGCAAAAATCCTCACAACATGCCCTTTAATTTCTAGTGACGGGATTTCAACTGTCACTGGTTTTTTCTGCGTCTGCTTGAATTATTGATATGTATGATATATTTGTATGTGAGCAAGCTCATTTGAAACTTACAGCTTTTGACCTTCTAAAGAATCATGAAGTGCAAGCAATCATTGGACCAGAATCACCTCTAGAAGCAAAGTTCTCAAGCATTTTGGGAGTGAATACCAAAGTTCCTGTTCTTTCATTAACTGCAAGCCCATCAATCAACTCAGTTGCACATCCTTACTTACTTCAAATGCCACAAGATGAGACCCTCCAGTGGAGGGGTCTAGCAGCCATTGTTGAATCATTTAAATGGAAGGATGTCGTTCTTGTTCACGAGGACGGTGAATTTGGGAGAGAAAGTATAGCATATATGATTGATTCTTTCCAAGAAAAAAATATTCATATATCTTATAAGAGTGCTATTTCTTCATTAGCAACGGATGATCAAATAGTTGACGAGCTTCGTAAGCTCTCAAATTTGCAAGAAACTGTATTTATCATTCATGCCACTCATTCTTTAGCATTTCGTATTTTGGTATATGCAAAAAGAGTGGGATTGATGACCCAAGGATATGCTTGGATTGTAACAGATAAGACTATGAACTTCTTTGATCCTTTGGAGTTAGAAGAAGAAGTTGTTGACTCATTTCAAGGAGTTTTAGGTTTAAGGTACTTTATCCCATCATCAAAAGATCTTCATAAGTTTTCAAGAAGATTGAGAAAAGAATCTCTCTTAATCAGCAACCCAAATATCTTTAACATATTGGCATATGATGCAGTTTTTGCACTAGGAACCGCAGTTGAAAGGGCGGAAATTAGACCTTCTAAAGATGGAAAGAAGGTTGATATGATGATGTCAATGGATTTCACAAACATCCGAGCTTCGGAAAGCGGAATGCTACTATTGAAAGAGTTATTGAATGTTAGATTCAAGGGATTGAGTGGTGAGTTTCTTTTTGTAAACAGAAAATCCATTGCTAAGCCATTGGAAATAGTGAATGTGATTGGAAAAGGTGAGAAAAGAGTTGGGTTTTGGACAGAAGAAGATGGAATCAGCATGTATCTAAACTCTAAGCCAAATCATCCACATCCAAATTCCGCAAATGGTCTTGAAGGCATCATCTGGCCTGGAGAAACTATGATCCCTCCAAGACGCGGTCTGATAATGCAAACGAGCAAAAAGTTACGAATAGGTGTTCCTATGTTGGATGGATATAGAGAGTTAATAACTGTCACACTCAATCCTCAAACCAACGAGATTATTGCCGAAGGGTTCTGCATAGATGTGTTCATTGCCGCAATTGAAGCGTTACCATATAAAGTACCATACGTATTTGTTCCATTTTCTGCCCCGAATAATAGACAAGATTCAGAAAGTTACAACCATCTTATATACCAGGTCTATCTTCAGGTATGAGTCATTTAAGAGTACCTCTTTTAATTTGTATCTTGAAAATGATTATTCAAACTTGAAAAAAGTCAGACGATCGACCTTGTGAACATCAAATGTTCATTTTCATGTTTAAAAAAGTTAGACAGTTATCTGACACAAAGTCAGCCAGGTTTCTAAAGATGGTGTGATAAGATTAGAAAGCTTAAGAGGACACACTAATAAGTTTATATATTTCAAATGACATCTAACCTTTATCTAGTGTCGTATGTTTTATAATTGTTGATTATCCAATTTTGGATAGTAAATATATATGGCATAACCAAATATTTAATTATTATAGCCGCTAATAATCATAACAGGGAATATTTTTGTTATCGGTCCCAACTTTTTAACTATTTTCTCTTAACAGTTCGCCTTTAAGAATATTTAACTCCATTTGATTTCCATTAAAATATTTTAATTTTCTTGCTTGGATCGAAGGTTTACGATGAAGAGAAGCTCGTGGGAACTCATTTTAATTCTCAATTCTTTGTGTGAATCGAAGCAAATGGTGCATTGAGGATGAGATTGAATGGCGGAAAGTTCCAATTCATCTTTTGTTTTGATTCACACACAAAATTGAGAACTACAAATGAGTTCCTATAAGCTACACTTTATTTTTACCTTTGCTCCAAGCGAGAAACTCATGAACTTTTTACTCAAATCAAATGCAGTTAAATAATTTTAACGGCGAGAGAGAAAATAGTTAAAAAGTTGGGACCAGTTAGAAGAATATTCTCAGTTGAGACTTTTAGCAACCAACAGATAAAATTTGGGAATACTAAAATCCAATTTCCCCATGTTATATATTCCACATATTTTTAGGAAAGGAAAGTAAAGAAATAACGAGTTAATTTTTGTGATGCAGAATTATGATGCAGTTGTTGGGGATACCACGATTACTGCTAACAGATCCTTATATGTTGACTTCACAATTCCTTACACCGATTTAGGCGTTGGGGTGGTGGCAAAAGATGATCATAATCAGAGAAAAATGTGGTGGTTTTTGGAACCCCTCGATAGACATATGTGGATTGCAACTACTTGCTCTTTTTTCATAATAGCAGCATCAATATGGCTTATTGAATATCCTATGAACAACATAAAGTTCCAAGGGCCATGGGAAGAAGCGGTAGGAAGTGCCCTTTGGTTCTCCTTCTCTACACTTACCTTCAGTCATAGTAATCTCTCATCTCTCTCCCTCTCTCTCTCTCTCTCTCTATATATATATATATATATATATATATATATATATATATAGGGGAGGGTTAAAATAGAAACCCTCTTTAGTGAAGGAAACCAAAGAACCCTAAATGAATGGCCCTCCTTGCTCCACATTAGCCTTTTCTACCTTTTTTGTCTTATACCAAAGAAGGGTATAATAGTCATTGTATCATCTTTTTTGTCTTACACAATATAAAATTCTGACATGACATGATTCTACCCTTAAGAAAGAGACTTAATGCTTTTCTCTCTCCCCTCTCCTCTAGTACTTTATATATAATTAATAGTTTCTTTCACTTAGTTTATTAATATTTTAATACATTTCTTTTTTTGTTTTTATACTTTAATAAAAATCTGTAGAGATTTGTTTTTACTTTTATTTTTTCTCAACTATTTTTTAATTTTCTTTTTTGGTTTTTTAATTATCAGATATGAAATGTTACATACGTAACTTTTCTGGGTCTGGTGTAAAAAAGAAATTGACAAAATATATTTCATTAATTTATAAGAAAACATTACATTGAATACTAAATGTAATAAAACATTTCATACGAACTAAAATTTTAAAAAAATATAACAACCTAACAAAAAACATAAAAAACTATTTAAGCTTCCATTCTTGGTAATCATTTTCATCTTTGATGCAAAAATCCATTCACCTACTAAAAAAATATATTCATCAGGTCATATATGTAAAATGTTACATATGTTATATTGACAAAAAACAAGAAACATGTTTATTTGAGTTATGCATGTAACAACTTGTAACATATGTAACAACTTTTAACATACGTAACGTTACAAATGTTATATAGACAAAAATTAGAAAAACAAGTTTATTTGAGTTACGCATGTAACAACTTGTTTCATATGTAACGTTACACATGTTATATAGACAAAATCAGAGAACAAGTTTATTTGAGTTACGCATGTAAAAACTTGTAGCATATGTAGCAACTTCTTTCATATTTAACGTTACACATGTTATATAGAAAAAAATCAAGAAGCAAGTTTATTTGAGCCTAAAATGTAACAATTTGTAACATATGTAATGTTACATAAGTTATATACAAAAATCAAGAAACAAGTTTATTTGAGTTACGCATGTAACATCTTGTAACATATGTAACATATGTAACATTATATTTGTTATACAGATAAAAATCAAGAAATACATATATTTGAGATACGCATGTAACAAATTGTAAAATATATAACAATACATGTGTTATATAGATAAAAATCATAGAATAAGTTTATTTGAGGTAGGCATGTAACATATATAACTTTACAAATGTAATATAGACAAAAATCAAGAAGCAAGTTTATTTAAGTCAAACATGTAACAACTTGTTTCATATGTAACGTTACACATGTTATATAAAAAAAAATCAAAAAGCAAGTTTATTTGTGCCTAGAATGTAACAGTTTGTAACATATGTAACGTTACATGAGTTATATATACAAAAATCAGGAAACAAGTTTATTTGAGCTACGCATGTAACATCTTGTAACATACGTAACATCTTGTAACATATGTAACAAATTGTAAAATATGTAGCAATACATGTGTTATATAGATAAAAATAATGAAATAAATTTATTTGAGGTAGGCATGTAACATATATACCTTTACACATGTAATATAGACAGAAATCAATCAAGAAATAAGTTTATTTGAGTCACACATGTAACAACTTGTATATAGACAAATAAAAAAAACATAAAAAGAGTTACATATGTAACATCAAACAGGTTACATTCGCATGTAACAACTTGTAACATATGTAACATTGTATTTCTTATACAGACAAAAATCAGATAAATAAATAAGTGAATATTAATAAAACAAATACATAGTTTACGTATGTAACATCTTTTTTACTAGTCATAACATCAAACAAAGTTACATACGATCAAACAAAGTTACACATGTTACACATATAAAAACATATTTAACAATCTAACAAAAAAATGACAACCTAACATAAGTAAAAATTCATTAAAACAACTACATAGTTTACGTATGTAACATCATTATTATGAGTCGAATGAATTAGAAAAGTTACATATGTAACATCAAAAAGTTACATGTGTAACATCAAACAAAGTTACATATCTAACATCCAAACACCCCATTTAACTTCTTCTACATTTAACGTCTCATTTAATTTAAGACACATCCAACCGCCACCCTTGTAATTAAAAAAAACACATCAAAGGTGGGCGACTAAACAAAAACAACTGTATGACGAAGGTTGAATACCGGATATGTAACAACTTGTAAACATATGTAAAATGTTATGTCATAATGGTTTTCTTTTAATTCGTCAAATTGAAAAGACAAATTAAAACCCAAACACGTTTCTAATTAAAAAAAACTTTCATATATGTTGTTAAAACTTACCAAAAAATCGTCATGAATCATACAAAATAAATCAATCCACTCAAACAAAAAAACACATAATAGTTTTATATAACATAAGATGTTACATGTATATATAGCATTCTATATATACGAATTTACATATGCAACCTGATTAGAAAAAAACATATTATTCTAAAATAGTTTTATCTACATATGTAACTGTACAGCTTGTAACATAATTATTTACATAAATTAAAAATATAATAAAACTATTCAGATCTGGGATGTGCAAAAAAAATAAGATTGTTTACGTATAAGAAATATATAATCAAAATTATCTTCAAATTTTAGTTACTTATAAGAAAATAATTAAATATAATTATTTACATAAATAAAAAATATATTAAATCTATTCAGATCGGGGATATGTAAAAAAAATAAGATTGTTTACGTATAAGAAAATTACCTTCAAATTAGGAGTCAAAACTTGAAGTCAAAATCGTATTCAGATCTGGGACGTCTTCTTCTTGTACAACTATAACCCTATTCGACGATGTTGATGTTGAAGCCAGTCGGAGTTCTGGCGAGCTCCATCGGAGTTATGAACGGGGTGAGAGAGAGAGAAAGAGAGATGGGGAGTACATAACAAACCAGATATTGATCTAACTAAGAACACATGGATCTAGGTTCCCGCACGTGCGACCCCATCGGAAATGGTGGTCGTGAAGGGCGACGGTGGTGAAGGGAGATGGTGGTCGTGAATGGCGGTGGTGGTGGATGGAGATGGTGGTCGAGGTGGTAGATTGTGGATGGAGATGGATGGCAGATTCAAAATTTTGAGGAGATATGTGTTGGGGGTTGAGGATGAAGGTTTGATAGATTTTTTGAATAATGAAATACAAAGAAAAAAGAATGGAGGTTTGTAAAGTAGGAGTACAGATGATATGACACTACACAGCCTTGAAAAAGGAAACAAAAAGTCAACTACCGAAACTACCCTTTTGCATCTTTTACTAATGAATTATAGTATTATAAATAAAGGAAAAAAACAAGATTTAATCTAAGCCACTAGATAATGAAGATCAAGGGTCCACAAGTAGTTTCCATGGTTTTCTCAACTCATGGGGGTTTCCATTTTACTCTTTGCCTATATATATATATATATATATATATATATATATATATACATATAGTAAGAGTTAGGTTCTGGTAAAAAAAATCATTTTTTTTCTAAAACGTGTAGGAAAGAACAGTCCTGACACGTGTAAAAAAGTTGCTAAACAACTGTTGAAAACAATACATATGATAGCACACGGTTAAAAGTTACAAAGTGCACCAGCATGTGTTTTAAGAACAATGGGTTAATTAGCGTGTTTTTATTGATAGGTTAGCGATTTTTTAATAGTGGGTTAGGATATTTTAGCATAATTAGTGTGTCATTCTATTTGATTTCATTTTTTCATCAAAACTGTTTTTTTTATGTACGTTAGCGTAATGATAGCAATGTGTGAGTTGTAGTACATATGCCAAAACGATAATAGCACCTTTATATTTTTATAATAACACAATATATAATATATTTTTGTAAACGTTTTTTTTTAAATGCCATTATATTTTATTTAAAATGACATTCTGGGTAGTTATAAGTTAATAGTTTTGTGTTTATATAATGCATGAAGTGCATCTTAGTAGGGGTGGTTATAAGCATAGATGTGAGTTCAATATGAAACATTAAAAAACAGAGAACAACGTGTGGAACCCAACTCAAACAAACTCCGATTGAACTCATTTAAACGAGGTTAGAGCAGACTCATGGAATAATTATTGGGTATTAATAGTTAAAGCTAAACCCTAAACCTTAAAACTAACTCAAAGTTAAACCTTAAAGCCTAAAATTAAACCCAAAGGCTAGTAATATAGCTAAACCCAAACCCTAAAGCTAAACACTAAAATTTAAACTCTAAATCCAAAAATCTAAAACCTAAAATCCTAAAAACTAAAAACCCAAAAAGTTAAACCCAATATTGATTTGTAGAGCCAATTTTAACGCCGATGGAATGAGGTAAATCAAAGTTCTTCGTTTTAGTTGGTTCCCTATTTTTTACTATTCCATTTTGAACCTTCTTCTATAAGTATACGGGTCTAATTAAGTAGGTGGTTAGCAGAACAGCAATTATTAAAAACATATAGTAAGAGCAGACCCGTGTGGTTGAATCAAGGACCAAGAAGCAAGACCGAATCAAGATTAAGGGGGTGAATGTAGATATTATCTTGATAGGTTTGTTGTTGGAATTCAAAGCAATTTAAAGTACAGGTAATATTCTAGCACATGGGTGAAAAAGATGGATATAGCCATATATAGGTGGTAAATTGGTTAAGTTAGTGGGAAGTTAGAAATTATTAGTTTTATGTCTATACATGTAGTGTGCCTTAGTAGGGAGTTAGTGGGTAATACCTTGTTAGTTTGTAATTTTCTTCTTATTTAGCATTTCTCTAAGTAAACATCAGGTTATCCTCTAACAATCTTATGTAATTTTCAGGAGGGAAGTTGTTGAGTAATTTGTCAAGGCTTTTGGTTATTGTGTGGTTATTCATTGTCCTTATAATGGTTACATGCTATAATGCTGCTTTGAGTTCCATGTTAACGGTTCAGCAAATTCAGTTATCAGGAAGAGGGATTGACATAGGATACCATGAGGGATCTTTCATTGAAGGAGTTATTGTTAACAACTCGAATTTTAAGGACCCATTTCTTCGACCTTACAGTTCATTAGCTGATTATGCAAGTGCGTTAACAGGAGGTAGTAAGAAAGGTGGTGTTGCGGCTATAATGGATGAGTTCCCTTATATCAAGCTTTTCCTCGCAAAGTATGGTAGTCCCTACCGTTTGATCTCGTATGAACCAACTACCAATGGCTTTGGCTTTGTAAGTCCGCTAACTTGTTGATTATGTAAACTTTTAAGACGTTTTTGGGTTTAAAGTTGTAATGAAAAAGATAATTATTGGTTCCCCGTTCTTTTAGGGGGGGGGGGGGGGGGCACTACACACGACCTACAATCCCATTTCACCTACATTGGATGGCTGTCTGTCTTTTTTAAACTTTAACTTTTTTAGTGCATGACTTTTTATAGTTTCTTAAATGATTGTTTAACTTATTTAGATGCTCGTTTGAGTTTTTTGAGTTTTTTAAAGTTTGAAAAAAGTCAGGCCTTAAAAAAGTCATTGTTTGAAAAAGAAAGGCAAGTGTCTAATGTACTTATGAATGACGATTCGACTATTATTTGGAAATAAGAATGGTGTGAGATTAGAAATTATGGTATGAGAATAGCACCACCCATCTGCTTTCCATAAGAATTCTTGTTTTGATTATCCTTAGTGATCTTCAGTTCAATCTTGAGGGCATCCAAGTTTTATCACCAGTAGGCCTTCGAGTATGTGGGTTTTCCCAGGAACTGGTGATAACTTGGTGCGCTTAAGGGCTTCGTACGGCTGGGTTATGCTAGCTGGCGGTGGCTTTTTACCATTGGGTCACCCCGTACGGACTCTAGGCAATTCAATGTTTATTGGCAATGACCGTTAAAAAACACACACACCCAAACTCTCATATAACACACTTATTACACATGTAAGTCTATAAATGCTATTATTTTCAATATGCAACTTTCATTCTTATGAACCGAAACACTTTTGAAACTTGGTTACTTTTCTACAAAGTTATCCCGTTTTAAAACGAAGTTCACATGTTTTTACTCAGGTCTTTCCAAAAGGATCACCATTGGTTGCGGATGTATCAAGAGAAATTTTAAGACTAAGAGAGGAAGGAAAGTTATTGAAGTTGGAAAAAAAATGGTTCAAGAAAGACTCATCTTTTTTACCTCAAGATTCTCAAGTAACCAACCCAACAATTCTAACCCTTCATAATTTCCGCGGTTTATATTTGATTGGTGGGGTTATGCTGGCTGTCATATTTCTCATATTCTTCTTTGGTTATGTGTACAAATATTCCTTTCTCATATACTACATTTTGATGGACCCTCGATTAGCATTGCAATTGTTGAATTTGATTTGAGGTTAAAGTTTGTGACACATTTTTTAATAAATAGTTAATGGATAATAGTTCCACCGCGTTTATATCAATTTTTGTGTTTTTTTTTTTTTTGTTTGTTTCAAAGTTTCAAGATTTACAAGAATCCTTAAGAATCAAACGTTGATATATTCCTCATGTTCCAATATGCAAGTATACTAATATGGGGCTCTTCATGCCCATTTTCAAGAAATAAAAGTGCTATTTAAGGATTAGTATTTCTAGGTTATGAGTATGCAATATAATTTAATGAAATAAACGTGAAACAAAGATATGAATGTTAAAAAACTGACATAATTAAATACATTTTGGTGTAGTTTACATCAAATGTGACACAAAAACTACACTAGACCAAACATCTACTTTGTGAACAAGGTTTAATATCTATGCAATATTCAAGTAGAAAGATAATTAGATAAGATATGAAAGAAGACAATTAAAGTTGAATGAAAACCAAGTGAAATCAAGTTTCCAAGCCAGCAAAACCACCTGCTTTCATCATTTGTTTAAACTCTTTGTAGTTAACCATTCCATCACCGTCTTCATCGACCTTTTTTATCATGAGCCTACATTCCTCGATGGATCGCCCTTGCCTTAACCCAAGCGAGCCCAATACCGACCTCAACTCCTCCACGGTGATGAACCCATCTCGATTTTGATCAAACACATTGAACGCCTCTCTCATATCTTCTTCCTCGTCCCTCTCACCCAATATTGTCTGATACAGTTCGCCAAACTCCTCCATGTCCACAAACCCGTCTTTATTAACATCTATTTTTTCGATCATTTGGGCAAGATCATCATCCGGTATGTATATTCCAAGATTCTCTAAAGATTTTGCAAGCTCTTGTTTTGTGATCTTGCCATCACCATTACGATCAAACATCTGGAAAACTCGACGTAGCTCTGCTGGATCCATATTGTATGAAAATAACACATATGTTAATAAAACGTTAAATGGTTTTTAAGCACGATGGAAAGGAAAATAAAATTATTAATAACGACGCGTCAGGTTTACGAAGAACATAGTTAAGAAATCATGATTGAAGGCATAATGAAAAAGAGAAGGAAATATGCAAAAATAGTAACAAAGGTAAAATGGAGGGTTTATTGAGGAAGAATTGGTTGAGAGTAAAATGAGGAGAAGATATAAATGAGGGACTATTTGTGGACAACCTGTAATTTCGTAAATTATCATCTTGTTTGACTATAACATGCAAGTGTAACCAAACACCACCAATCTAGATTACATTTGTTTTATTATTTTCCCCTAACATCAAGTTATTCTTAAATTAAGAATTAAGAAGTATGTAATAAGTTATAACATTTTTTTAATGGCATGTTTGGGCAATGTGACCGATGCGATTTTCTTATATCTTGTTTCCCTCCAACCAACGAGTGTAAAACGCCAACGCTTCCTTAGGTTTGTACTCTGGTACCGTATGGCCCGATCCCTACATCAACATTAACAAAAATAAAAAACCAAATTTAAATGTGCACCCGGCAAAATATCTTAAATGGTATGTATTATATAACCGTCTTATGTATCATATCTAAAGCAATATGTACATAGGGGTAGGTTTAATGGGGAACCCAAAAAAATGAGAAACTGGGAAACTTTTCAAAAAGAAAACAATTATATAAAAAATTAATAATAAAAACTAAATTTTTATGTTGCTTAGTTTTAGAGATAATCAATTTATGTTATTTTACATTTAACTATCGCATTTCACATGTGAAAGATAAAAGATAGATTGTTCCCCGGTTTTCATTTTTTGTGTGTTATATACAAGAAAAAATAAGGAACTGGGGAACTAATCTAAAAAACCGCTATCTATTAAAAAAAACCAAATTTTTTATGTTGTTTTATTTTAGAAATGATTAATCAATATTAATTTATGTTTATTATTATGTGTTTCTTGCAGTTCTCTCTGCAATGCTTTTGCTTTTAAAACATGCACCTTAAATGGTTCCCACATTCTTGAAAAATCTTTTTAAATTAATGTCTTAAAAACACAAGACGAAAACCACTTAATGTCTTAAAAGCATCAATATGATGGATCTATAACAAACCTTAACAGTGAGGAAAGTGAGATTGTTGCTGTATCCTTGTATGTATCTGCAAGCACAAGAAATATTTCTGCATAAATATAGAAATCATAGTAAAAAAGAACTTGTCCTTATATCTTTTTAAAAAACATACCCCGAGACTTGGCCGTCAACCTGCCATTTCCTCCACTCGTCGATAACTTCATAACCTAATGATCGTGTCCATGCTTCACTTCCGGTGAAAGGAACACACATATCATGATCTCCGCTTCACGAGCATACAAAAGTTATCGTCATTTATGGATGTCATTCATATGATGTGAGCTCATGAAATTCATTTTTGTATGGAGGGGCAGATTCACCTAGGGGACCCGGTGGGGTCCTAGGCACCCACTCAGATTGTAAAAGTATTGGTAATTACTTGAATCGAATGATTAAGGTTAAGGCACCAAGGTTTTTTTCCGATGCACCCAAGGTTTGTGAAAATAGCTTCTTTTTAGCTGTTTTTGGCACCCAAGCCACCCAAAGTTATCAAATTCTTGAATAAATATAACTCATTTTAATAGGTTTATTGGATTTTAATAATCCAAGTTATGCACCATTGGCCGATAATAATCCCAATTACGTTTATTCCCTACAATAATCCGAATTGTCAAGGTATTGGAAACGGTTGGACCTCCGTTAAAAAAACCCTAACCCCGTTAATTCTATGGTGACGTGGCATCTTTTATATTTTTTAACTAACATATTAAAATATAGGGGCTATTTTTGTACTTTCTTTTACTTTATTATTCTGTAAAATCAAAACCTCCTTTCAGACCACCTCCTTCCATCCGGTGACCCTGCAACCTCCGGCGACTCTTCTCCGGCCAGACCCAGCGACCGGAGACCTCAACATCCGACGACTTCATGACTCAGACCACCTCAGTCCCTCGTTTCTGGTTCGCGAAGGGCAAAAGAGGGCGGTGGTAGCCGTGTTCCGGCGAACCACAGTGGCGTGGTGGCACAGAGGGTTTTTGATAGGTTAGTCTAGGTTGGAAAAGGACTAGATCGCTGCCATAGCTCCGACATCGGCGTGATGAAGGTTTTCCGGTGACCTTGTCGAGGCTTGAAATCAACAAGAATACCCACCCTTAGGATGAAATCAAAGAAATTTAATGTGGGTACTTTTAAGTGTATATAAGTTCATCACGGTTTTAAGAAATCCGGATTATCGAGGCTTGAAATCACCAGCGAGTTAATCGACATCCATAAGTCCTCCACCCTTGAATCAGAGATTTATTTGGTGGGGGATATGGTGAACGACAGGAGATAATAGCTGTGGCGGCGGATGGGTGTCGCCGGCGGATGAGTGTCGCCGGAGATGAACTGACCGGGTCCTTTCTTTCTCTTCTTTTTTTTCTACTTTCTTTTTTATAACGTAAATAACTAATTTTGAAAAAACATCCCTCCATTTTAAAAAATTACAAAAATAGTCCCTCGTCATATGCCACGTCAGCAAAGAACTAACGGGGTTAGGGTATTTTTAACGGAGGTCCAACGGATTCCAATACCTTGATAATTCGGATTATTGTAGGGAATAAACGTAATTGGGATTATTATCGGCCAATGGTGCATAACTTGGATTATTAAAATCCAATAAACCA
>JBCNJP010000023.1:3066525-3136465 GCA_039602395.1 Deinandra increscens subsp. villosa | reverse complement strand
AGAATTAAGAAGTATGTAATAAGTTATAACATTTTTTTAATGGCATGTTTGGGCAATGTGACCGATGCGATTTTCTTATATCTTGTTTCCCTCCAACCAACGAGTGTAAAACGCCAACGCTTCCTTAGGTTTGTACTCTGGTACCGTATGGCCCGATCCCTACATCAACATTAACAAAAATAAAAAACCAAATTTAAATGTGCACCCGGCAAAATATCTTAAATGGTATGTATTATATAACCGTCTTATGTATCATATCTAAAGCAATATGTACATAGGGGTAGGTTTAATGGGGAACCCAAAAAAATGAGAAACTGGGAAACTTTTCAAAAAGAAAACAATTATATAAAAAATTAATAATAAAAACTAAATTTTTATGTTGCTTAGTTTTAGAGATAATCAATTTATGTTATTTTACATTTAACTATCGCATTTCACATGTGAAAGATAAAAGATAGATTGTTCCCCGGTTTTCATTTTTTGTGTGTTATATACAAGAAAAAATAAGGAACTGGGGAACTAATCTAAAAAACCGCTATCTATTAAAAAAAACCAAATTTTTTATGTTGTTTTATTTTAGAAATGATTAATCAATATTAATTTATGTTTATTATTATGTGTTTCTTGCAGTTCTCTCTGCAATGCTTTTGCTTTTAAAACATGCACCTTAAATGGTTCCCACATTCTTGAAAAATCTTTTTAAATTAATGTCTTAAAAACACAAGACGAAAACCACTTAATGTCTTAAAAGCATCAATATGATGGATCTATAACAAACCTTAACAGTGAGGAAAGTGAGATTGTTGCTGTATCCTTGTATGTATCTGCAAGCACAAGAAATATTTCTGCATAAATATAGAAATCATAGTAAAAAAGAACTTGTCCTTATATCTTTTTAAAAAACATACCCCGAGACTTGGCCGTCAACCTGCCATTTCCTCCACTCGTCGATAACTTCATAACCTAATGATCGTGTCCATGCTTCACTTCCGGTGAAAGGAACACACATATCATGATCTCCGCTTCACGAGCATACAAAAGTTATCGTCATTTATGGATGTCATTCATATGATGTGAGCTCATGAAATTCATTTTTGTATGGAGGGGCAGATTCACCTAGGGGACCCGGTGGGGTCCTAGGCACCCACTCAGATTGTAAAAGTATTGGTAATTACTTGAATCGAATGATTAAGGTTAAGGCACCAAGGTTTTTTTCCGATGCACCCAAGGTTTGTGAAAATAGCTTCTTTTTAGCTGTTTTTGGCACCCAAGCCACCCAAAGTTATCAAATTCTTGAATAAATATAACTCATTTTAATAGGTTTATTGGATTTTAATAATCCAAGTTATGCACCATTGGCCGATAATAATCCCAATTACGTTTATTCCCTACAATAATCCGAATTGTCAAGGTATTGGAAACGGTTGGACCTCCGTTAAAAAAACCCTAACCCCGTTAATTCTATGGTGACGTGGCATCTTTTATATTTTTTAACTAACATATTAAAATATAGGGGCTATTTTTGTACTTTCTTTTACTTTATTATTCTGTAAAATCAAAACCTCCTTTCAGACCACCTCCTTCCATCCGGTGACCCTGCAACCTCCGGCGACTCTTCTCCGGCCAGACCCAGCGACCGGAGACCTCAACATCCGACGACTTCATGACTCAGACCACCTCAGTCCCTCGTTTCTGGTTCGCGAAGGGCAAAAGAGGGCGGTGGTAGCCGTGTTCCGGCGAACCACAGTGGCGTGGTGGCACAGAGGGTTTTTGATAGGTTAGTCTAGGTTGGAAAAGGACTAGATCGCTGCCATAGCTCCGACATCGGCGTGATGAAGGTTTTCCGGTGACCTTGTCGAGGCTTGAAATCAACAAGAATACCCACCCTTAGGATGAAATCAAAGAAATTTAATGTGGGTACTTTTAAGTGTATATAAGTTCATCACGGTTTTAAGAAATCCGGATTATCGAGGCTTGAAATCACCAGCGAGTTAATCGACATCCATAAGTCCTCCACCCTTGAATCAGAGATTTATTTGGTGGGGGATATGGTGAACGACAGGAGATAATAGCTGTGGCGGCGGATGGGTGTCGCCGGCGGATGAGTGTCGCCGGAGATGAACTGACCGGGTCCTTTCTTTCTCTTCTTTTTTTTCTACTTTCTTTTTTATAACGTAAATAACTAATTTTGAAAAAACATCCCTCCATTTTAAAAAATTACAAAAATAGTCCCTCGTCATATGCCACGTCAGCAAAGAACTAACGGGGTTAGGGTATTTTTAACGGAGGTCCAACGGATTCCAATACCTTGATAATTCGGATTATTGTAGGGAATAAACGTAATTGGGATTATTATCGGCCAATGGTGCATAACTTGGATTATTAAAATCCAATAAACCATTTTAATACTGTTTTTTTTCTTATTTATGATTTTTTACTGATTTTTTTTTTGACACCCTCTGAACAAATTTTCTTTGTATGTTTTTATTTATATAAATTCATGAAAGAAAAAAAAAAACCTTGTTGATGCAGAAAAACTACTAAACCAAAAAAAAGTATTCATTTCCCTTTGATTCATTTCCTACTAGTTAGAGGTAACAAGATGAACGAATGTAGCGAGTTGGGATGGGCTAAAACATGCAATTTTACGGGCTGGAATAGACCATAATAAAGCGATTTAGTATGTTTTCTACGCAGAGATTTGGGCGTCTTTTGACCCAGTTTGGCACATATCTTTTTAACTATATCACCCGAATCAACCTAGTTATAAGGAAATAGAGCATTCATGATTACATGAGAGGCGGGTATACCTGAAAATAAGAGCACGATAACCACGAGCAGTGAGGTTCTTATGGTAAGGGATCATGCTTCCAGCATCATGATAATATCTTATGTTATCAGTACATAGCTCCCAATTGCCCACCACATTGATCTGAAGAATCATTTTAATTTCAAAGTTTGCCAAAAATTCAGTTGGTGTAATTTATCCAAAATAAGAAACATATTATCGTATCTTACCGGGTCGGCATGTATCGCCTTCCGGACTGCTTCATCATTTAGCCATATGGTTGCTACTTCATCATCCTATAAAGTATATATCCAGAAATAAGATTAAGTAACCTTGATAATAGTCTGATAAAATGTCCACATTTCTTAGACGTCTCAAAATAGGAAAAAACGGAGTATTACAGGGGTAAAATGTGTAAATATTTTTGTCCGGTTGGGTTGACGCACCAACACTCGTTTTCTGTTTTTATTCTATTTTCCAAACAATTAAACAAAGCAATTTATGAGATTTTAAATACTATAGCTTGAGTATAGTTTCAATGAGTTTTAAACTGTTTGGCCCGTTTCTTTTATGTCAAACTTTTTTAGCTTTAACCACTTGACCTATTGCCGATTAAATAAAATACAGATTGACATAATTTTATGTAAATGACTTACGGTACAAGGGACATTTTCTGCACTGTTGAGAAGCTCAGGCCAAGAAGGCACATAACCGGCCTTAACTGGGGCTCTAAAAGGCCAAGCCCGCCCAAACATTCTGGTTCGAACCGGAAGGGGTCTTTCGGTCTCACCCAATTTCCTGAAGCTAGCTGGCAAGTTTGACTTTCCAAGTCTAATTTTACTTGAACTATCACCATGATAACACGGTTCTAGTATGTCATATATGTTTATACCATCAAGATTCTGATTTACAAGTTCAAATCCATTATAAGCAAGGATGTTATCTAATGTAAATGAATTTCATGAGAAATAATGAATAGTAGGAAAAAAAAAGATTACTTGGTCGACTTTTGAAAGCTTGCTTTCACATTCGTTGTTTGCAGGACTGTAATAGTTCCCTTGACACTCTGTGGTGACTTCCTGCATGTGTTTATGGAACAGACAAAAATCATCAAAATTCTGTACCATTTTAAGCTTTATGATAATCATAGTTTACAAAGATAAATATTTGACCTCTAAAGTCAAAAAGTTCAACATATAACAATTTTCTAACCATGTCAAACTTTATAACATTTTATTACAAAGATCATTTTGGCTACTACAACTTGCAACTCTTCAGAGTTTACCTATATACTAGAATCTTGAAAAGTAAAATATTTGACTTTTATAGCTAAAGATCCAACAGAGAGAAGTATACAAAGTTTGACCATTTAAGTCAAACGAGTCGGTTCTCAAATTCAAAACTGATACGAAAACTTTAGGAGTTTTTATAAATCTGTATTTATTGTTGATTTCTAAACATTTGCTAAAAAATAAAATATATGGATACCAATTTTGTAACGATTCTGATATGAAATGTTGAACTTGGAAAGTAACAGATTTGACCTTGAAAGTCAAATTGTACCTCATACAGTTCATCTGAAATGAGGCCCATCCCATGTGCAAATGGAACAAGAGCATTGCCATCAAACACGTCATCTGTAACTCCATTTCCTACCACGTATCCCTGCATTTTTTATAAATGAAAACTTGAGGCAAATAATTTTGTTTATCAGGGTGCTTAGATGTCTGTTTAAAAAGTGATTATATGTACCTTAAAGTTAAGAGTGGGTTTATCACCAGCATCAAGTCCTGAAAAACATCAAGAAGGGTATAAAAGTAATTTTCTCAAACTTGTGTTACTTCAGTTTTAGTAAGAGATTATCTACCTTTCATCACTTCATAAGACAATGTAGGGACGTAAACTCCAGCATACGACTCGCCAGCAATGAAAAATGGATTTGAAAGGTATTCGGGATATATCTTAAACCACTAAAATCACGAAAAAGAAACATGTAAATATGTTGAATGATTTAGAGTTTGAATTATCTAGTTTTTATGTAGAACAAAAAAGCTGTTTTTAGTGTTTTGTATGGAACATGTTAACAATTAAGATGTAGCATTTAAACCATCTATGTTTATTATAAGTGCACTTTGAAAGTGATTATGTGATATCGAATAACTAAAAGCCAGATAATCAATAATGATAAACGTGCGGTAAATAATAGTGTTTGGATGTGGTTATGTCAATTGAAGTTATAAAATCAGATGTTCGAATTTCTGAACCAAGTTTTTTTAAGAAATTAGTAACTAACACGATGAGGCATTTTGGTGAAACAAAAGTAGACATTTTTTTCTGTATGTTGATACTACTTTTTCAAGAATACCTCAAGGAGAAATTTGTGTGAGTCTAAAGCTGTTGTGGTATCCCTGGTGATATAGTCGGTTTTATTCCCAGAATAAGACATTCCAACTCCAGCTGGAGAGTCCAAATATATCACGTTCGAAACCTAAACAAATTTGAAATGGTAAGGAAAGCAAGATTATAATTCTTGATATTGATCAAATTTATGTAATCAGTAATATATAATATTGGTTTTAACAACTTAAAAACATGAAAAAAATATAAACCTTGTTCCATGAATATGGATTGAGATGAAGCTTGGGTAAGCCTCCAGTTTTTTCGAAATTAAACGGACCTGCAAATCAACATTGACTTGTTTTAGACCAACTAAATTAACCAAGAACTACTCATGCATATCCCAATATACATATTAACCCCTAATTGTTAATAATTTCTTAATTATATTGGTTTTGTGATTGTTAGGGTCAAATAACCAGATTTGGATAACATACTAATAATGTGGTTGATCAAACTTGATTATTGAGATAATTGTAAGATTTTCTACCTATTATATTTCAGTCAAGTGATTATCTTATTATCTTTTCTGATTCTTGAAATCACAGTAATCACTTTTAAAACTTTCATCCAAATACCACTAAATTCAACTAGTTGTTTTTAACTTCTTACAGGAATCAAGTTGACCATAGTCAATAGTGATCTTTGTACATCAATTTGCTCCAAAATATTCGACCTCGTGCCCGTAAGGGGCATTTGGTTCGCGGAATTTGTTGGAATTGGATTTGGACGTTTCTTCAAAATCCATATTGTGTTTGATTGGTATATTTGTTAATAGAATTGGGATGTAAAAAAATACCTAAAAAGACAAACTTACTCCTTAAGATGGGGAGGAATTCTGGATTACATTAATTGAGGATTTGATTGAAATTAATTTCAATTCCACTTCTCTCTTAGTCAACCAAAAATGGTAAGGAATGGAATTTAGATGTCAATTTCACTGAAAACGGGATGAATTCCTGCCAACCAAACATGCCCTAAGTTTTTCTACAACACCTTTATCTTTTCAAGATTACAAGCAACTAAGCAGGTTCTCTTTGTTATTTGGTACTATCTAACAAACAAAATCAAGAGAATTATATGAAAAAACACAAATGAATGTAATAAAAAAACTAAGGGAAAGTAAAGTATACCATGTTCATAAACAAACCCATCAAAACTAGAGCAACCAGGACCACCATTGAGCCAAAGAACCACCGGATCTTGAGAAGGGTTTCTTTCCGACAGCACATAATAATAATACAATTTCTTGCCATGGTTTTCATCTATTGTCACATACCTGCAAACCCATTTAAGATTACACAAAATCAAAACAAACCCATTTATAAAAATCAAATCTTTTCATGAAAATATAAACCCATTACAGATTACACAAAATCAAAACAAACCCACCTATAAAAATCAAATCTTTTCATGAAAACATAAACCCATTAAAGATTACACAAAATCAAAACAAACCCATCTATAAAAATCGAATCTTTTCATGAAAACATCAACAGGTAAGTTAATAAACAAAAAGAAAAGTAAAGATCAAGATTACCCAGCATAGTGTTTGGAAGGCAGAGTTCCATTAAACCCAGGAATTTGAGAAATTGAGGCACTTTCAGGGGCGGATTGTGCCAAGAATAAGGTAAATGATATACAAATTGAAAATATGATCTTGTTCATGTTTGACAAGAGGTATTGTTGTGGATTTCAAGAAACAGAAAAAAAGGTGAAAGATTCTTGAATCTGTGTGGATTTAGTGTGGGAGTGCGTGCTGAATATAAATGGGAGTATTGAAGAGAGTGAGGTTTCAGTGGTGTATTCGCTTACAAGGCAAGTGAAGGATAAAAGGAGGGCTAGTGGAGGAATGGGTTCCAACAGAGCCATCTGCCATGAAAGACTTTTTTATTCACTCAAAGGCAGCCCCTTTTCTAGACATTTTCCCAAGTGTGGTGTAGATTTATGATCATATCAAAAATAGTTTCAGATAATTGTATTATCAAATTGTTGAAATTCCAATCAAGAATTTGGGATGTTAAAGTTAAACCGTAAATTGAACCGGCTAGTGATTTACGTGTATTACACAAGTTAAAAATGTAAAAAACTTAAAGAAAATCATGGACCCGTTAAACAGATTCTTTGTTGTCAAAACTTGGTTATGATACATCCATTTGGAATTTCTTTGCTATTGGTCTTTGCCTCATAACCCGACTTGTTTAGATATTTATGTGCACTACTTACGGGCTCTGTGATTCCGCTCATAACTCAAGTTACATCCATTTGAAGTTGGATCCTTGTGTTTTTTTTTTAACTAACTGTGCTAGTGATCCACAACACTCGAGTAACAATATATATATGCAAATCTACTATGGTATAATGTCATGCATCACATTGGTTTAAGTTGTTATTAATTAAGAAAAAGTCTAATATGCTGGTAAAGTAGATATGCAACTCTTAGTCACTTATCTCATATCTTAATGGCTAAATGATCAATTTCTTGGGTGTAGCATAAAGAAAAATAATTAATTTTTCGTTTTTTTTATATTTATATAGACTGTAGTTAACACCTTTTTGGAGTTTTGTTTTAGGGATCCCTTTGTTTAATTTGGACTATGAGTCAAACACCATTCTTTGGATTAAGCCATGTACTATTGTACTTAACACCCTTTTTTCTTTATTTTATTATTATTTTTTTCTATAAGCACAATTATCTTTTTTACTTTTTATAACCGTAATGAATTTAGTACGAGAGTTAGTGGTGTAACAATTGCAGTCGTATGCTATAACTTTTACGTCTTAGCAAAGTTTGTTAGTAACATACTAAACGTATATATTAAGTTTGAGATTTCTTTTAACCAGTACCAAATTATTGGGCATCCCTTACACATGTAAAGATGATACAAAACCATCAACTATAATAACTGAACTCAGGTCAAACTGAAGGGGACTTCATTCTAAAACCAACTGATAATAGAAGAAAACTTATGTAAGCATATCAAATAGCATTCAAGCTAAGTTTCTGTTGCTTTGCCATTAAAGAACCATGGGCCTCTGCAATTATTGTTTCTTTTTCAAAAAGATATGAACTTTGATGATGACAATATGCTTTCTTGATTCATCATCTTATCTTCACTTGAAAAATCTTAAAGTGAAGTTATACATAAGACCAATCAAGTGACGCGTACAAATACCAATCCACAATGAACAACTTCAAGAATGCTATGGACACAAACATGGCTAAATCCCACTTCACAAAAATTCAAAAACCCTTGCTTGCAGGGGCAGTCATGAGTCATGACTTTTTACCAAGAAATGAACAATCTAATTACAGTTATAGTAAAGAATACAAAGTTAGCGTCTGAACAATCTAATTACAGTTAAAGTAAAGAATACAAAGGAATACAAAGTTAGCGTCTGAACAATCTAATTACAGTTAAAGTAAAGAATACAAAGTTAGCGTCTGTTATGAAGTCATTCGAGATGGCTAATCTCCCAAAAGAGAATGAGACAATAACTTTACTACAATTTTCTCATTTTTTGTTCACCTCTATTAATAACTCGACCAGGCCTTTTTTAGGCTTACAAGTTACAACCACAGGGAAATCGACCACTGAACTACTAACCCAATACGGCAATACTAGATATTTAGTAAAATTAACCAACAATTTGACTATATCAGCAGCATTCATGGGAACAATTTGATCTAAAATTTATGTATAAATGTGTCAAAACTTAATTCTTGAATCTTGATGATGTTTGTACTGCTTAATCTTTGCTGCCAATGGTGTTACCTCATGAAAGTTCCAACAAACGCGAAGATGAATGCTATAAAGACCGTTATAGTTACCAATGGAACAGGAGGTGCCCCGGAAAATTTAACTCTTTGAGCCTGGTCCCTGCGTTAGATTTATACAAATTTCACGGGTCAAAAGTTGCTCAAAAGTGTATTTTTAATACATGTGAGCTTCTAAATCGCTTTAGAAAATAGTTAGATTAATACTGTAATCATATTTAATGCTGTAGTATTGAAAAAAAAAATTGAACAAGAAGATGATCATTGTTTCAAAAATCTTACTTTTGTAAGGATGAAAGTACTCCACAGTATATGGTATTCTCGGGCAAAGGAAGCTCGGTTTTTTCAGAAACCTCAGGGTTAACCACACTCAAATAAACTTCTTGACCAAGGTACCATGAATCCAGGTTTTGTGCTCTAAGGTTCCATAAGCCAGCATTATCAAGATAGACCAAAATAGCAGTCCATGCTTCAGGAAAAACCTGTAGATCATGTAAATATTACGAGTTTAATTTTCGTTCTAAAACTATTATCGAGTGTGGTTTTATGAATATAACATGTCAGAATTTGCTAGTTTTGACTTAAGTCACAAAAGTCAAACCTTGCCCTTCCCCAAATTCAGACTAATGTGAACTGTTTATTAACATTATTTTGTTTATTTGTAATGCTTGTTTCATACTCTAAAGTAAATATCCATATTTTTTATAAATTGTAAATTAATGTTCCAAATTCCAGTTACCATACACTCTATTTGACTCTAAAAGTCAAATCAAATGATAGTAGCCTAGAGTCTCTTTTTAATACATACAACATAAATTGTGTTCATTTGAGGATTAAATCGTTATTGAATAATAGTATGCTTGCAATCATAAATTCATAATTAACGCACTAATTATTTAAATAAAATATAAAAAATATGCAGACATGTTTTCAAGCCACACATGTTTTGACGGTTTGACCTGTTACACAACCCACCCATCCTGCCATTAATCAATCAAGATTTCAAGATAACATCAAAGGTTAAGAAAATATAATTAAGTGATGATAACTCAAACCTGTAAATTGATACCTAAAAAAAGATAATTGATTGATCTAAACAACCAGATTACCTGAGTAGTACTGCGAGCCACTCCGTCCCACTTATTGTAAACATTTCTACTATTTTCCGTCCATACTCCATAATCCATCCTAACATTCATATGAAGAACTCATTGACCTTAAAATCTTATAATCTTATGAGTGAATAATAAATGAAAAACAATTATATAAACATACCCGACTACAAAAAATGCATAACCATCCAAATGGTAACTCTGAACAGTAGTATCGTTGTTTTGGAGTATAATTTCAATAAATCCTTTGTATGTACCATTAATCACAGATGTATCAACTATCGGGGGCCGGTTCATTGGTCTATTTGGGAAATCAAGCTTGTATATTCCCAAAATATTATACTGTTGAGCAAGCTTCAATGGTGTTGAAGGGGTAAAAAAAGAGATACCATTAAGAGTAGTACACCTTTTTCCATCTATGAGTTCAGGTGGTCGATTTTGGAGCAAATATACATCTGTTACTGTAATTTCACCGTATTTGAAAGACCCTTGCGGATTTGGACGAGCAGCACCAGCAGAAACATTCATTCTAGAACAGAAAAATAAATAGATGATATAATTAAGAAAATCTTGGAAAGAAATGAAATATAAGGGTGTTGTTAAAGACTGTGTTTTTGACCCATTCAGTTACAAATGGGTCGGTTCAGGTTATGTTTTAATACTAACTAATCAAATGAGTAGAGAAAAATAAAAGAAGCTTAAAAGGAAACGGGTCAAACAAGTCAAAGCCGCCCAAAATGTATATTTAATGCATATAACCTTCAAAAATTATTCATCTCAAACTACAGATTGTATATAAAAAGAAGTTGTATATTGCGATAAGATTCAAACCAAAAAGTTACCTTTTCTATTATCATATTTGTATTCATTTTTTACACACTATAGGGTGAGTATGGGTCAGTTATGGCCCAAAACCTAATCATAACAGAATATTTAGGTGAACAGACTTTAAAAAACGATCGGGTTTGGTTAAATCAGTTAACCACCCAAATCAGATTGAGCCTGTGTGGCTTCAGGGTTCAGCCCAACGATCATCAAGCTTGGGCCCGCTTTTTGTTCAATTTCTTCTCAAAAAGTAGCAAACTAAGAACTTTTTGGCCCAAAAGTATATTAAGCAAACTAAGGGTTATATGTTTTTGAACTTTGAAGTAAAACTAGTCATGCATGGCGTACAAGTAATGAAGCAAATACATGGTGTAGAGGATTAAAAATAATTTTTAAAAAAAGTTATATTTGTTTTACATATGGGTCGTTTTGGTTAATCACATGTCGGTTTTACCATCAACCTTAACCAAACCACTTTAGTTGGCTAATCAATATTAAAAAACTGAACCATTAGGTTTCATAACTTTTTGGTTTTTCGGTTTTTGTTCCTACGCTAATTTTTTAGACCCGTTGTGACTTGTTACCCAACCTGCCAATTGTGCCACCTACAATATAACATATTCAAGAAAATCTCGGAAAGGCAGAAATGGTGTTTTGGTGTAATGAACCTTATGGATCTTGCTTGATTCATTGAGAATGAGGGGTCAGATTCGTTAGGAAGATCGGGAAGCGGGCCAGAAGCGGGACCTTGAGAATTCGAGTAATGCAAGATGGCAACTCCTGAAGCTTTTGTTGAATTGACAAACCGTGGAGAGGCAACAATGTAATAATCATTACTGCCAATTTGATCCATAGTCACCAAGAAAGAATATGATTGACCAACATGAATATCCATGTTTGTATAATTCTGCTGTACTGTGTATGAACCTTCTGTTTCTACAAGAAGTAAATTATGGTTTTGGATTCTGAAGTTTAAACTTGTGGAGATGCCAACATTGTGTACACGAAAACGGTATGTTTTTCCTGTATGAAGTAAGGTAAAACAATAATCAGATGAAGTAAACTAAATATCATGCCTTGAATAATAAAGAGTTAAACTCAAATAGTTAGTTGATTGGAACACACTTGCTTCTCAAAATCTGCTTATTTTGACTAGAGGTGTAATTACTAATGAATAAACCTCCTACATCACTATTAAAAGATTCAGATTGCATGATACCTAAAGGGTCAAATGGGTAAAACCAATACGAGGGCTTAAAAGGAAACGGGTCAAAGTGTCAAAAGGGTTGAAAGTCGCCAAAATTGTATATTTAATGCATAAACCTCCTAAATCACTATTAAAAGATTAGATTATCCTTGAGTATAACTTTTGTAATTTTATTTGGCTGTTTGCCACACTAATTATTAATAAAAAATTTAACTTTTTCAGGACAACCAAACCCAACCCAATGTGGCCCGTATAAGAAAAATACCCATTTGACCCGCCAATTTCTCCACCCCTAAATTTGACATTTGATAGAAAACTAGAGTCACAATTCACAATCACTATTACCCAGACACTTACAACCTGAGTATTGTAACTTCAAGTCGCAATAATCAATTTACTCTCATTTAAAAACCAAGAAAAGTTTTGAACTTTATGCTTAAAGAACCACAAGAGTCAAGAACATACCTGGTTCAACATTTATCACCTGGTATGGAATACCATCAGGAACAATGGTACTATCATATCGATAAGGGCCAAGCCCGTTAAACAAAATTCCATCAGGAGATCCAAGATCAACCCCATTTTCAATATTCTTTCTAAGGTCCTGTTCACAAATTCAAATACACTTGTGTCACAAACTATAGGAGTGAAATTTGACCCACTTTCTTAATTGGTCGATTCAGGCCATGTTTATTCTCCCATCGTTAAATGGGTTGAAAGTAATGCAACCTCCTAACTGAATTATTCAATATATTTGATTGTTACCGAAAAATACCCATTTGGACGAAAGTGTTCCGGGTCAATCCAATTTGGCCCGACCCTACAAAGATTACCCAATCGGACCTATTATGCCTCACCCACCCATATAGCCACATCTACTACAAACGATGAATAAAGATCAAATTATGCTAACCTTATGACTCTTCACAAACCAGTCCCCGATAGAGAGTGTAATATCTCCATCTGGATTCCCAAACGGTACGGGAATCACATCTCTATTATTGACTATGATTCCTCCATACCCACCTGCAGCTCGTTGGAAGTTTGTTGAAGGGAAATAAAAGAAACTGCCAATTTGATCTTTAACTTGAAACACATATGTCCAATTCCATCCAGCTGGAATTGGACAGTTTGTCCCCAATACGCCATCTTGCCATGAATTCTTTCTGTGTTGGATCCCATTCCTGTAATAATAAAAATAAAATTAAGGAATATTTCCCAAGAATTTATAATTATGAGAAAGTGCATTCTGAGGTCTAGAAAATGTACCACGTAAGAAGCACAGGCTCATCAAGATCGTTTTTTACATTGACAACAACGTTCCAGTTTGTTGTTGCTTCAAGAATCGGGCCTGGAAAGTGACCGTCTATTGCAATCACCTACAGGAGGATTCACTAATATGAGTCACAAATCTTGAAATTTTTCTTGAAATTAAGAAGTTTATATTTGATTGTCCATTTGAAGAGGAGTTGCAATAATCAATTTTGAGTCTGTGACAAGACATTATAATTTTTATCTTTTTGATTTCAGAAAATTAAATTTTGGAGGACAGAAGGAACAGCCGTAAGAAAACTGAATACAGAGAGTGAGATAAATGAAAAATTACCTAACTTTAATAAAGTGATTGTTGGATTATGATTCTTTAAGTCACAGTTATCATTTGAAAACACTAAAGCATAGTAGTCGAAGGGGCTTGATGCACTCAAGACCAAAGGGTGAACCTTGGGTCTAGATGCAAGGTGTTTAAAAAGCTGAGGTTTTTTTATGCAAGGTGCATAGTATAAATTAACATTATTAGGAGTTTTAGATGTGTTTTAAGCTGGTTTAGGGGTAGTTTATGCTGTTTTAGACATGTTTCCGCTATTAAGATCAAAATTTGGCCGGAAATTGCAAAATTTGGTCGGAATCCCACCAGAAATGGGCTTGGATGGCATAACATTTTAGTTACAACATTAGATTATAAAATAATAAAATTATCTTAACCATATTTCACACACTAGTCGTATATAGCAACAAGAATTATAAACTTAAATTAAGATTAACCAGTTTGATCTTCGGAAGCTAAACTTAAAACTTTCTTTAATTCTTTTGGAATAGAAGAAGTGCAATTCAGTCAAAGTTCTTAGCACTAAAGTGCATATCCTTCAAAAAATTGCACCAATGCACCCAAATTCTCCCCAAAACAGTTTTGCTAATACCTAATACTCATTTATTTCTAGGTAATTCTGAACTTCTAACGTAACTTTATAAACCCAAAATTAATGATTTCTTAACAAATAAACTTTCCCAAATTAAAGAACCCTACTTTCTTGAATTGTAGTTCAAACCCTTAAGGTCATCTTTAAATTGCAGAAATCATCCAAAAAATCAGTACTTTACAGAGCATGAGCTTCATAATCCATCAAACACAATCATTTTCACAAACCCCACAACCCTAATCACAGTAACATGCATATATATTCACTATCTTAAAGATCCAAGCAAGAAACTTTCCCAAAATTCAAGATTTTGCAGAAAGAAAAAGATCAACTTTATGAGCCCAAATTAATGATTTCTTAACAAATAAACTTTCCCAAATTAAAGAACCCTACTTTCTTGAATTATAGTTCAAACCCTAAGGTAATCTTTAAATTGCAGAAATCATCCAACAAATCAGTACTTTACATATCATGATCTTCATAATCCATAAAACACAATCATTTTCACAAACCCTACAACCCTAATCACAGTAACATGCATATATTCACAATCTTAAAGATCCAAGCAAGAAACTTTCCCAAAATTCAAGATTTTGCAGCAAGAAAAAGATCAAAATCTTCAAGATTTTGCAGCAAGAAAACAGAAATAAAACCTGTTGTTGAACACCGAGCGGCGAGGCTGTGATATAAGAGATGGTCCAGTCATAATACACATAAGGGTCTCCTGCAAAAGCAAAATTGAAAAACCCAACGAAAGAATTCAAGAAAATCCACCAAGATTTTGATGGCATTGCAAAAACACTCTTTTCACTGGAAATCAGTGAAAGAATTATAGGGATCTGCGATATGAGTTCTGATTGCAGGAAAGTAACATGGAAATCGGAAGCTGGCAGTGTGTGTACAGATTGATGAGTGAGAGATGTGAATAAGGAATTGGGAATTGCGCTTTTTGGGACCCATTACTGGCAATTTTTGAAAATTTAGATTATTTTATGCAGATTTAATCCTTTGAGAAAACTGGGGAATCTTCCGATTTACAGTTTCTAATCAATTCCTGTTTTTGTCGTTGTTTTGAGAGATGCTGGATGCTATGATGGGTTTAACTGTTTAACCCAAAAAATAGGCTGAAAGTCGACCAAGGTCCAAGAGTGTTTCAATAAACCACACTCATTACTCCTTTTTATTATTAAAATTTAAGTATTATTTTTTTTATAAGATTTCGATTTTATCTCGTCTAAGAAATCCATTGAATTCAAGATTTTAGTCTTGAAAATATTGTGCACCCAATTAATATTAACTTGTATTTATTGTTTTTTTTTATTACGCGGTTACCGATATTTAAAGCCGGGTCTGGGTGCTTGACAGGATTAAGGTCTCGTATTCTATGTGGGTCAAATTCTTTTACCGTGCACGCTCGTGGTCATCAGGTCGGTCGTGGATCATATCATTGGTACAAACCCTGAAACCCACAGGCTACAGTCAATCCATAATACACCGCGTGGTTGGAACTTGACTGGATCGTTTTGCAATGATTTCCGAGTCCTTGTGGGATGATCTTTTAGTCCGAGTCTTGCAAACTGTTTCCACCGCTCATGCCGCTTGGTTACGCATCCAAGAACTACTTTTGAATAACAAAGGTTTGAGAGCACCGGCTCTTGAACTCGAGTTCAACAATATCAACTTGAAAGTGATGCCATCTCTTGAAGCCTATAGCCAAAAGCTCAAAGATCTTGGTGATCAACTAAACAATGTGGATTGTCCGGACAGCGATCAACAGTTAGTCCTTCAGATGCTCCCTGGATTACCCTCCGAATATGATACGGTTGTGTTTGTCGTCGTATTCGCAGAAAATATGTCACCAGACTAAATGAGCCCACCCAAGTAGAGGTGCAAAGACCGGTTTGAAAACCAAACCGGTTTGGTTCTCAAACCGGTTTTGACTAAAATCGATTTTGGTCAAAACCGGTTTGGGTCCAAAGCGGTTCGGTTGCCAAAGCGGTTTTAAGCACAAATCATTGAAACCGATGAAACCGGTTCCGGTTAGAAACCGAACCGGTTTTGTCTTCTTTTTTTTATAAACTTTATAAAAACTTAAAAAACATACGTTTTATTGAATAAAAACATAAAACATTACAAAAGTAGCTAAAGTTCACACCTAAACGATTACAAAATAGCTAATTTTAAAAGAAAATACAAATTATTTTAATTAGATTAAACATTATTGGAACAATCTTCACAATCGAGAACGCGTCGTCGCCGGCGTTGCTTTGAGCACTTGAAGAGGCCATTTTTTGAGTGAATGAGTAATAATCTTTGTTAATTTAAGAGTTTTATTAGAGATTGAGAAATGGGGTAATGTTTATAACACATCAAGGGGGTATATATACCAATTTTTAGGCTCAAAGCCACCCCCAAACGGTCAAAAAAACGGCTATATGACAGTTACAACGGCTAGAAAAAGTGCCTAAAATCATGTGAAGAAACCGGTTTCAAACCGGTTTGGGCCAAACCGGTTTGAAAACCGGTTTCTTCACTAAACCCCCAAACCGACTGAAACCGGTTCGGTTTGACCGGTTTGGGAACCGGGTTGGTCAAAACCGGTTTTGACCGGTTTGGGAACCGGATTAGTCAAAACCGATTTTGACCGGTTTGGGAACCGGTTTGGGATGTACACTTCTACACCCAAGTGGCTAATTTCTTTTTGGTTGACTTGGGCTAAATGAGCCCACCAAAGAAGGCCACATTGTCCCTTTTCTTTTTCTAATTCTTGCAGCGTTTTTTTTCTTTCTCAGCCCATTTTTTTGTTGAACAAGCCCACCTCTTGTTTAAATGTGGCCCATGTAATTTTTTTCTTTTTCTTATAACCCACAGTCCCACATGACTACATGAGCATGAATCCAAGTCCAACAAGCTTTTAACTTAGTGGTCAACTGGTCATGTTAACTTTTTTGTATATATATGAAATGGCCACTTGATATTCTGTTCAAAATTTGGAAATGGCCACTTGATATTCTGTTCAAAATTTGATTAGGCTTAAAAATTATGCATTTGTCTTTCAAGATCCATCAATGCTCTCCAACATCCATTGTCACCCCGTAATCGCTTCATGCCTGCAAAAACATGAAAACTATCCAAACTAGACTTCGCTCCACCAAATCAAGAGTGGAGCAAAATAATCAAATATGGATGTGATGAATAAATAACATGCAATAGCGGATGGTACAAAATTGAGCTGTTAAGTCCTTTGCATCCGTTGCACCACCACCTCCATCCTCCTCAACTCTTCCATTCTTTCCCCCTACCGCCATGTTGCTTAGACTCTTGACGAGTGTAGAGTGGTTAGCTAGCTATATTTTAGCCATTTTTCTCTCTCCTTGACCATGCGTGCTTCTGTTCTTCACTTTGTGTCCATCGTCATCTTCAAGATCACAAGATCTGTTCTTGAGTTTCTGTTTAGATTTCTGGTTTTCATGGTTCTAGAAAATCAGAACCACATATTCAAAACCCCAAAATCTTTTTTCTTTATTCTTTTTTGGCTCTAACTTTTTTCTTTTTTGTTTTATTTTTTATCCGAGCTTAACGAGCGTAGCTAATGAATTGGTAGTGTAACAGGTATAGTCGTGTAACATAATTTTTTTTATCTGAGCTCAACGAGCTTACCAAAGGAGTTGATGGTTTTAATTTTTCTTCCACACCGTTGCTTTTAGGTATCTAGTTTCAAAGTTGTGGGTTGTCTTTTTCTCATTTTCGTTTTATTTACATGTTACGCTTTAGCATTATAACTATTTTATATACTCGTATTATTTACGTGATAATAAACGTATAATAATTAGTTTATTTTAATGAACAATTGTGTACTTCTATAGTTCTATACGAGTATATGACAAGAGAACATGGAAACAAATCACACGTGGCTGCACTTCCCCCATGTCCTTTGTGTGTGGAGGAGACAAAGAAAAACACAAATCGGCAATTATGTTCACAACGAGAACCAGCCCCCTTCGCACATGTCCCCCGGATGTGTCTATCACAGCTGACAAAATTGTTATGAATAGATCATTAAAAAAATTATTTCTTACCTCTATCTATATGAACTCTTTAACCATATATATATAAACTTTCTATCCAACCAACCTAAAAAAAAAACCTCATATTCATCTTCATCTTCAAGCGATTTCGACAAAAGTAGGAAATGAGTTGTTTACTAATGCGGTTAGAGTAATGTTTGTTTATGTTTATGGAGCCGGAAGTTCACGTGAGGTTAGAAGATGAGTCCAAGTTATGCGGGATCATGATGAAGCCAACAAACTACTTATTAAAGATTACTTTTTCCATAAACCAATGTACAATGACAAAAATTTTAAGTGTTGGTTTCGTATGAGGAAAACACTATTTCTCTGAATATTTAGAGATTTGGAAGAAACTATGAATATTTTCAACAAAGACATGATGCAAGAGGTAAATTAAGATTCACATGTTGACAAAAATACGCATCTACAATTCGTCAATTGACGTATAGAACTACCTGTACTTCATAGGGCAAATATATAAAGTTAGCGGCCAAGACATTTCGGAAAACTCGATTCCACTTCTTTGGAGGTATTAAAATTATTTTATTTTTTTGTGTTATTTGTATCATTTATTTGATATTATTTATTTTCACAATCTTTTATATATTATTTGATATTACTGTATCATTTTATTTATATGATATTACTTATTTTTATCTTGAAGGTATTAGTCCCCTATGTGCAAATTGACTGATATACCCCTTCACTTAACAGAAAAATTTAACCACGTTATCCAAAAGGACTCAAATCGCACAAAATACAAACTATAGAGTGTCAGATGAAAAAATTTTCAACTTTTGGACTCAGGTGACAAAAGATGATAAACCACAGAAACGCAAACCGTATAACTCTATATTTTATTATTTTAAGCTGCTAAGATTGGCAAAATGGATAGTCAAGACTACGATATTGAGTCAATAAACAAAAAATAATATAAAGAAATTTACCACATATACTAACCCATTCAACCTATAATAAATTAACAAAAACCATAAACTCACAGCTTTTCAAGAAGAGCATCTGTAATCTCAATACGATAAGGGTCTCTAGGATCCATCTGCTTCAATATGTTCACTAACCTAGTAACTCGTATATAACCCGTATAGTACACGGGATACTAACCTACTAACTCCATATGTCAAAGAACTTTGTTGGAGAATCGGTATAATGAGATTCGTAAGCTATTGTTGTTTATGTTTTGGTGTTGTATCGGTGAATTTACTTGTAGGACAAGTTGGGTAATAATTTTTTCCGTCTTTTAAATCCATAATCTCATTCTCTAATTACAAGACCCGAAGACCATCCTGAAAAGTAAACTCACATAGATAAGAAAAGGCATTGCCCAACCTAAAAACCCCTATTTTATCACCAAAAACCCCCCCAATATCCATTTTTATTCACCTTAAGTTTAAACATAATACAAAATTGACCTTTACTTCATGATGCCTCCTTGATTTGACACTTCACTTCGGTCTAATCCAAGTGAGATGGATTTATCATTATCAAAAGTCACTCTCTCATGCTATGTTCAACAGAAATGACACTATATCAATATTTTCTTTATTTATCTCAATAGTTTTTAGCCACTAAAATAGACCATTTATTCATTTTCCACGTGGCATACCATAGTTGGTTAAGGATAATCTACACACACAATCCTAGAACCAACAAGGAACAAAAACAACACACCTGCCATTTGTCCTGGATTCATTCTAAACCCAATAATTGATTTCACTCTCCACCATGTTCTTTTTCCTCTCCTCTTAAACCCTACCCCCCCCCCCCCCCCCACATCACCCAAAAATGATTATTGAACAATTCCCACCTTCAATCTTGCTTCTTACACTCTTCATCATCTCAATTTCAACCCAAATTTGGGTTACATATTCCCAAGATTCACCAACCATTTATGAAATTCTAAAATTAAATGGGTTACCCATTGGTTTATTTCCAAAAGGTGTGACCAATTTCAGTGTGGATGATTCCGGCAGGTTTCAGGTGTTCTTGGATGAAGCTTGTAATGCCAAGTTTGAGGAGGAATTGCATTATGATCAAAGCATTTCTGGCACTTTGACTTTTAGTCGAGTCAAGGATTTGTCTGGGATTTCTGCTAAAGATTTGTTCTTGTGGTTCTTGGTGAAGGAAATCTGGGTTGATATACCCAGTTCAGGTTTGATCTATTTTGATGTGGGTGTTGTTTCAAAACAGTTTTCTTTGGCATCTTTTGAAACCCCAAGAATCTGTTCAACTTCCTCTGTACCTAAGGTAACTAAATTTCATATGTTTGACTTTTTTCTACTTGTCAATTTGTGGGTACTTTGATTTTGTGGTTATGGGTTGAATTCATAAACTGAATACTGATCTTAATTGTGATTGAATCACTTCAAGATATTGTTAATTCTGGTCTTAAAGCCTCTAACTAAACTTCAATGGTTTCATATGTTTTCACTTCTTTACTTTGACTTTGTATTTCTGGGGATTTGCTATTGAATTCATTAAATTAGATGCTGAACTGAAATGGGTATCACTAATTTGAATAGAAGTGTGTAGAATATGGTCAATTTGAAGTGGAGTCTGTTTGATTCTTGAGTTCCCAAATGCTGATTTCTCTGTTTCCATCAAGTTTTTGTTTTTGGCATTGTATGTATTACTGACTGTTGAGATTCTTGATTGATAAAGTTTCAATCTTTATGATTAGTTTTTGAATCTTGATTGATAAAATTGTGATCTTTTTGCTTCTGGTTTGTAGATCCTATCAAGAAACCCGGAGCATGATGAACCCAATCACCAAGAACCATCAACGGCAATTTCATGAAAATTAGTTCAAATCAGCACATTTGCTCAAAGCAAGTTATGGGTATTTCCATATCTTCTATGTATGTCTTAAAGTTTGAATATTTCTTAGTTTAGGTGGTTCTATGCTTCATTGCAGGAGTGCATGCTTTGCAATTTTCTTTGCGTATTATATGCAAAAATGTTCGAAATGATTGAAATCAAGGAGAAGGTGATACAGGTTACATAATGTCGAGAAGCAACTGAAATGAAGAGACCTGTAAGTTATCGTACATATGAGACCAAGGCGATCATATAGGTTCTTTGTTCGATTCTTGAAATTTGTTAATACTGTGGATATAAAACATTTTAAGTTTGGGTTTTATAGTCTTTTAAGTATTGTTTTGATCAAATAAATAAAGAAATAAGGTTGAATTACGTTTTTTGTATGTTCACAGTGTTCATTTATCTTTTCTTGAATTCGTTCTTGTGATCCTTGAAACTCTGAGTTTTTAGTGAAAGTAGGTTTATAACTCGAATCGAACTTAAAGCCCGTTCGACTCGGCTCGACTAGTTAACAATGTTAGAAAGCATCTATCTGATTATGTTTGTGCTTATTTGGTGTTGTTAGATTTTTCTTTTCAAGTGCTTAAATAATATTTAAGGACCCTCTTGGTACTTGTTTATTCTCTTGTTTATTCTCCTTATAGAGATATTTTTTGGGTTTAATTATTTTAGTTAATTAAATGGATGTGTTCTCAAGTGGACATCTTGATGGTTACGTAGTGTGTCTCACAACCAAGATGTTGGGGATTAAAATCTTATAATTAAGTTGCATGTGGTGATGTATTTATCCTTAAAATCAAATATAAAGTGTGTGTCTTGATGATCAGCTTATAAATGGTGAAGGTTCTGTTTGGGTACAATGATGGTAGTGACGGAACCCAATTACGAGTGAGAAACAACCACCATATGGTTAGCATAGGTTAGTATAGTATTTTGTCAGGTACGCTTGTTTGTTTGTTTTATTAAGTCATGTTCCTCGCTCGTTAGGAACATAAGAGTAAGTTTAGAAACAACAATGAGCTCTATAACGTAGATATGACATTCGGAAAAGTATTGTGATCTTCATGGTGTTTATGAACGAGCTCTATAACGTGGTCATGGGTTCGAGTCCCACGGATGGCGCCATTGATGAAACAAAAAGTCTCGCTAAAGTGATAGTAAAGTGATTATGAACGAAGCTTGAAATGAATTGGGGACTTATACGAGAGATAGGTGAAGGAGAGATTTTATTAGAGAATATCACATGCAATTACACATAGTTAAAGTGTAAAATGACAACATCCCTAACTCAGCTAATTAATCGTCTATTTATAGGAGTTGAGCGTCCTTGAATCCACTCGCGCCCATCCAGCCCTTGCTCCGCAGGTGCCATTCGCATGCCTATATAACGCCCCTTTGCTACTTGTATCATAGCACCTGCAATACTTGACTAGGGCGGGACTTAATTATGGTGGTATCGGATAGGAAACACATCTGACACCTATATAATATCATCAGTGTTAATTTGTTTTTATTGACAACGCGTGGGTTATACCCGTGCTCTATGGGAGGGGTTGGGATTATTTTTTTTTATTAAAGTTAATCTAGATCTAAACAAACATAACTTTTGTAAAAAATATATATACCTAAAATTAAAATACTACTAAATAAAATAAGAAATACCAAAGAATCCGCAAGGGGGCTCGAACATGTGCCAGTTTGCTTATGTTTGAAACATATAATAGAATTTTTTTTTATACAACACATAAATTAAAAATAAAAAAAAAATAGAACATGTTTTGTTCTTTGCAACGCATGATTGACTCGTAGGTTACTATTCATTCTTCTTATAAAAATTAGGGTTTTGTTATTTAATTTTATTTTATGTTATGTGATTGTGTGGACGAATGGGACGACAAAGAGGTATTGTCGAAGATGACAAATAATGGAAGGTAGTATTTGGGTTTTTAATTTAGTTCTGTTATTTTTTTAGTAAGAGGGTAAATTAGTAAAGTGTAATTTTCGTTCATGTGTTTTGGTTTGAAAGTCAAGGTTGGTCTAACTGTTAAACTTGTAACACCTTTTGTCAGCCATATTTTGTTTTTTAATTCAATCAATCCCTATAACTGATGGTGATGAAATTTTCTGTTAAATTAACCCCATGTGTGAGGTAGAAATTTTCTGTTAAGTTAACCCCGTGTGAGTAGCACATGAGAGGTAGAATCGTCAAATGGTAACCCTTCTATCTTCTCCTCCAACCCTTCAACTTCACATGAGTACCAAGTGTAGTCAATGAACTCTTCTCGAGCACAATTTGCAAACCTCTTGCCATTTTTCGAATTCTATGAGTCGATCTGGATTGCTTCACATTAAATCATGGTCACGTTGATCTCAGTTGTTACATTAATCATCCTTCAACAATCGGATCTTGATTGTTTCACTTCTGAAACATCATGTGTACACGCAAGACTATATCAAGTCCAGGTGTGGTATGTGCACCTTGTACGCGAAATATAAAATTTTTAGATTTCTTTTAGTTTTTATGTAGGATTTTTTGGCTTATGTATGTCTGCTATCCTTAAAAAAATTTGTGCTATCTATAATCTTTATCAAAATAATGTATGATATTTTTCAAGTTTGTATGCACATATATATATATGAAATTATCCCAAATTATTGTGGGTTAATTATGGTCACATGTTATACAATCTGCGGTGTAATGTCAACAGATGTCTAACCCTATGGGCACTAAGACACTGGAAGACAAGAGCGACGAATTTGAAGTGATGGTGGATAGTGGTGTAGTCAGCGATTCCACTAGTGGTGGTGGTGGTGGTTTATGTTGGAATTCAAATATTTTTAAAGTTGAACGAGACACACAGATGAAGAACGATATTGTAGGTCAATGTTAAAAGGTGGAGTTTATATGTTTGAAAGTTGAACAAAACGTGTTAAAAAAATAATCTGAAAAGACTATTCTACCCTTGACGTGCTACTCATATGGGTTAACTTAAATTTCACCACCTTAATTGTAACGAATAAATGTGTTAAAAAAACAAAATATGAGTAACTTAAGGTTTTATAAGTTTTCAAGTTAAAAGAAACTTAACTTTTAACCAAAACCTCGTCGACAAAAGTTATAGTTTATTCTTAGTTAATCACTTAATTGTAAAAGATAACAGGAAGTCAAAAACTTTAACGTCACTTAAAACCTTTTTAAGCCCAAAAAGTTGGTCTTGGCCCACCACTTTCTTTTTAAAGAGCCTGTTTATTAACTTGTTTAAAAAAAGAGAGCCCAAAAAGTTCCATTCAACATTTTACATTATATTTTTTAGGGTGGGCGGTATGCATGCCGCCGCCCATCGGCGTAGAAGAGGCATCACATGCCGAGCTTCGGCATGCATACCGTCGGGTGTGTTTTCCTCGGCATCGGCATGGAGATCAATGTTTTCGGCAACTTTTCGCCGATTGACGCCGAGCCAAATCGACCGTTCAACGGTCAAATTTTCGACCGTTTGAAATTTTTTTTTTTTTTATCAACTCCTCCACTATATAAATCCCTTCAAAACCAATAAATTTTATACACCATTTCTACTACACAAACAAAAACCTTTAGTTTCTTTCTCAAAAATCATGAATCGCCCTCGCCCACGCTATAAAATCCCACCCGAGCTTATGACTTCTTCTAGTAGTTCGAGCGATTCGGACAATGACGCGATGAATTTCATGAATCTGTGTTATCGTGCTGTTTTAGACGAAGAATCTCGAGAGAAGAGCACAATGACGAGTATTTATCGAGATCGTAGAGCAAGCCATGATCGTTTGATTGAGCTATATTTCGCCGACGAGCCACGTTTCCACGAAGGTATTTTTAGTGATAGATTTCGAATGTCTAAGAGATTGTTTAATCGTATCTTGCATGATATTGAGAGTAACTTCGAGTGGTTTACGACTCGTTTCGACGGGAGGGGGCGTCCAAGTTTCACTGCTTTACAGAAATGTACGGTAGCTATTCGTCAATTGGCAACCGGTAACGTGCCTGACGAATACGATGAGTTTTTAGAAATGTCCGAAAGAACATCACGTGAATGCTTACACTACTTTTGTGATGCTATAATTAGACTGTATAGAGATGAATTTTTACGTTCACCGACTAGCCATGATCTTGCTCGTTTATATGAGGCCCATTTAGAAAGACATGGCCTCCCTGGCATGATCGGTAGCATCGATTGTATGCATTGGGAATGGAGAAGTTGTCCAACAAAATATAGAGGACAGTATCATCGTGGTGATCATCCGAAACCAACGGTAATACTCGAGGCAGTTGCGTCTCAAGAAATGTGGTTTTGGCATGCTTTCTTTGGTGTCGCAGGTTCAAACAATGACATAAATGTGCTAAATCAGTCAACATTGTTCACAGACGAGTTGAAAGGTATTGCTCCGAAAGCTCCTTTTGTTGTTAACGGCCGGGAATACAAACGGGGCTACTACCTTGCCGATGGTATATATCCCACTTGGTCTACTTTTGTAAAAGCGTATACACATCCATACGCAATCAAGGAGAAGAAAATGAAGAAGGTGCAAGAGGGTGCAAGAAAAGACGTCGAAAGAGCGTTTCGGAGGTTGAAATCTAAGTGGGCGATAGTAGATCGAAAAGCACGACCAACAGACACAGCTTTGATGGAGAATATCATGTAATCCATGCCTAAACCATGACTAAATGAGCATACCCCCTACAAAATCATCATTCTACATCAATTCTACATCAATTTTCTCTCTCCTGTTGGCATCATCCTATTGGTCCAATTTGATGCCTAATACATACTTGAAATGAGCATACCTCCCACCCTTACCAACAACCTAACCTACTTCTCCAATATATACGACTCAATGCACTCATATGAGAGATATATATATCCTATCAGTACAAAAAGTTGAAAAAATTCACTGTCACATGTTGTTGGACCTTGTTAGCCGATTGGGTTTTAACGAATACGAAACACACACCTTGTTGCCCTGATATTATAATTCACAAAGCTCGCCTCACAAGTCAGTGAGTGGGTCGGTCAATTCTTAATGTGTAGAAGCAGGGGCGGAACTAGAAAACTTTTTGAGGAGGTCCACAATTTTTTTTTCTTTTACGGAGTCACTACTTTTAGATATTTCAGTTTCATAGAAACATATATAAAGAAATTTGGTCTGGATCGGATTGTCACATAAGTAAATACGACAAAAAAATAAAATATATATCGTCATTAGAATTTAAATAAGGAAAATTGGATTTTAACAGGGGATTAGAATCGGCGCGCGAGAACAGGAACGGAGCCAAGCTGGAGAGGTCGTAACAGAGGATTAGAATCGGCTTCATTGTGGTTTTCAATCTATATCTATATATATATATATATATTAAACACAAGTTTTTGTTGTCCAGGTTGCACAATTTAAGGTGTGCCACCTAGGATTAGTCTTCTCTTAAAATTCAGCCACCTAGGATGTTGCTTATGTGTAATTTTTTTAGAATTTTGAATAAAAAAAGTTTGATAAAATGCTGAAAACGACACGGATCAGCTGAAAACGACGCGGATCGTTTTACCCGTCCTGGTGATCCGGAACCCGACATATAAAACGTTTTCGTGAAGCGTCTTCATTCTAAACCCTAATCTTCGTGCTCCCTTCATCGTGTTCCTCTACTCGCCGCGCTGCAGTCCGCCTTTTCCTCTGCACACCGTCGCTAGGACAGTCATCGGAGGTATTCCAGGTTGTCAATTGCAGGTTTTTCCATTTTCTTCGTTTTTGTTCGTCTTCGTCTTTTATGCTTACCTCATTCAACGTCAAGAAGGTAAGTAATCTTCACCAATTGATCATTATCGGCGTCTCAATTCCAATTAAAAGATTGGATGTCATCTTATCTAAATGTAAATAAATCGCAGATGGAGATTGGGTTCATCATAAGTGTTCGTATTGTATTTCACCAACCCGAATATTGTTAATAGCAGATGGCAAAATCGATTTGATCGAGGTAAAGCAATTCTAAACCCTAACCTATTAGTTCGGTATCATGGTTTTGCTTGATGCTCTTTTAATCACAAAAAATAAAAAATCTGATTAGTTATGTATTGTCTCCTCCTTCTCTGTCTATAGCTTTTTGATCTTCATTCATTCTAAATCGTAAGTTTTATTTGGTCTTTTCCGATTCTACCCTAAAATCGATGGGTGAAACTTCGTTAATCTCAGATTATGTTGTACCCGATTCTTTTTTTATTTTATTTGCAGAAGGGTAGATTCTAAATGCACAAGTATTAACCAATTGGTGAATTGTTTATCATTGAACTGTTCTTATATTGCTTAAATTATGCTCAAAGGTTTATTTTAATTTGAACTTTTCAGGTCAAACAAATTATATCGTTTTCGATTCAAATGAAATTAGTTTCCACGAAATTTTTTGATGACCTTTAGTGTTTTAATCGTGTGATCTCATCAATTTAATTCAGATCCCATGTCTTCTGATCTAAATTATCACATGTATAAGGTGTACTAATGACCTTCATCCCCAATTAGATATCAGGTATCTTCATTTTTGTATTTTATTGTTTCACAGTTTGTTAATTACGAATCCCATTAAATTAGAACTTAGAAATGACAGATGAAAACATAGTTTATGATTAGTTAGGATCTTTATTTAGAATTTACTCTTAAACAGTTTGAATGTTTATTTAGAATGTTGCTTTTGGTGAAAATAATGCAAATAATAGTTGAAGGAATATGTTCTTTATAATGACTATCTAAACAAGGATATGTTGGGGGTTTTCTAACTTCATAGCTTTCTTTCTTCAACAAAGGTAACCATCATAATCATAGGTCTTAGACCTCCTCTTTAAAATGTTAGTACTTGCAAAATCTACTGCTCATGTAATCTCATATACAACTTATAAGACTTATAAGTGGAATTATAGATCCAAAGATTCAGAACAAAGCATGTTATAGGCGCAAAGATAGAACTTCTAAGGTCCTGATATATTTATTTTTTTATGATTTCATGTAGGTTTTACAAGAGAATATGGGTACATTCTGTAGGCTTATATGTTTTGATTAATTACCTAATTCTTATGATGTCTCTATTTTTTGGATTTAGATCATTTGTCTTGGTCTCAATGCACAAAGGGGTCTCAGTTTTGTAGATACCTAGCTAAGTTATTTTAATGCTTAATTTCTTTAAAAAAAATTACTTTTCATTTATTCATTTGAGATTTGTGTCATCTCTGTTGGTTTGTAACCTCAAGATTTGTACTGATGTGGCCTCAAATTAGAACTTTATTAGCACGGCTACACATAACTTGGACTAAATTAATATAGACAATTACCTTAGCAGATTACATGTTTAATTACCAAAATTTAAAGGGGTATACCCTTAATTTAAGTTTGATTATAATTGTTGACAGTGAATGTCTTTCAGCATCCGCATTGTGAATGATATTTGAGTTTTCTATAAAATAATTTTACCTATTTTTTAGTAAGATGTTAAGCCTTGGAGTTATTTGGCAGTGGCTTATTGTCATTATTGTTTAACTCCTACTTACATTCACTCTGTGTATTGTGTATGTGTAATATGCTCAGAATTGATTAGGTTCACAGGTCCGCGGGTAAAACCTACAACACCTTCTTTTGTCCAAAACTACAAAACATTCTTTTCGCCGTTAACAGGTCCTTCAACCAGATAATTGTGAGCTTACAAATATATTTTTTGATATTATGTGCAGGTCACTTTTTGTATGGATATGATATCATGGTATTACAAGTTACACCCTTGGTTTTGCGATTCAGATTGAATAACCATTTTCTGATTCTACGCCTACCAAGTAAGATCATGTTTGTAAGAGTATGGTATTACAAGAAGAACCTATGTTCTTGATTTAGCAGTTAATTTTTTTTCATAGGAAAAATGGTGCAGATTAGATGAAATTTTTAATTGCTTTCCTCTGCCTTTGACTAAAAGCAGGTGTATTAATTTTACACTTTCTCCTTTTATATTCTAATTGATGATTGCATTTCACTATAGAGGAAAAGTTTATTGAATGAGTTTGTAAGAAGCTTGCACTAGATGTTTTGGTTATTCAACAAGGACATTTAGCGAAACAGAGCAAAAGAGTAGTCATTTCTTTCTATCATTTTAACATATTCAGCTACCTCAATTTTTTGATTTCTATGTTCCGTATTTATTCTATTTCTTTAGTCATGCAGCTGTAAACAAAGATGAGTTGCTACAAATGGTGAGGTTTGATGCTGAAATGGCGTTCAGTTCTAAAGATAGTGCAATCGCAAGTGAAGATATAGATAGAATCATGCTAAAGGAGAAGCGATGGATGAACTTGATGCCAAGATGAAAAATTCAAAAAATAGCTTTATGTATTATTCACTTTGATTTTTTTTTTTTCACTTTTGATTCATATCTTTATTCGTATAATTCTTTTTTATATCACAGCCTCGGGTATATACCCGGGTCACTGACTAGTTTTAATATGAGGCGCAAATTCCATTATATTATTCAATTTACATAAATCAAGGAGTTTCACTTTATAAATAAAACAATTTTGAATGTATATATTTTTTAATCGAGAGATAAAGGGGTTTTATTAATCATCATTTACCAATGGCATCTAGTGGAGTTGGTTGAGGCTTTGACTTATGTTCCTAGGGACCCAAGTTCTATCCTCACTAATGACATTATTTGTCCATTGGTATGGAGGCCAATGATAGGAGATCCGGGGAGACCCGGATTCGATCCTTGAGGCGACCGGGTTTTACCGTTAATTCGCCGTCGTGCCTACGGGCGGGCGGGTTAGCGGGTTTTACCCCGGAACTGGAGTCACATGGACGCTTAAGGGCTCCGTACGGCTGGGTTGGGCCAGCTGGCGGTGGCCTTTAGCCATTGGGTCACCCCGTACGAAGTACCTGGGTTTATTCTATTCGTTGGCCGTTCAAAAAAAAAAATTAATCATCATTTAATTGCATTAAATACAATTAATTACATCATTTAATTGCACTAATTAAAGGCAAATCAAAAATTGATAAAAATAAGCACACCACCAGCCTTGAACCTCTGACCTTTCACAATAAGCTTCACGACCTTACCATTAAGCTGAAGATGAGCTTTGTTTCTTTTTTACAAAACTAAATATTTAATAGCTCCTTATCATAAAAAAAAAGAAAAAGAAAAAAAAACGTTCATATAATTTTCGCTTTACGTACGAAGTTGAGGGGTCCACGGGGACCCTCCGGGCCTATTATAGGTCCGCCCCTGTTAGAAGGACCACTTTGGTTTCTCTTAATGAGTAGAGGGACTGATACTAACTTTAATAATGAGTTTAGGGTTAGTAGCAGCAGTTTGTATTAGACTCTAATTAGATAACTTGGTGATCAAGTATATGTTTAGGTCTATAAATAATCACCTAGTTTATGTTTTTATTGTACCAATTTCTCCAATAAAAATTTTGAGTTATTTTCTTTTATACATTAAGAGTTATCAGGTACCAATTAACCTTTATACCTTAAACATCTATCATTTTGATAAGATTATAGATACGCAAGCAAAATATTATAAAGTTACTCCTCACATGTGATTCGACTTTAAAGTTACTCCTCGTGAGTTCTAAATGCAACCTCCACTTTTCATAACATATTTGCAATCTACAACCTTTTATGAGATACGAATATGACTAGACGTACATTTTTCCATCAACTTTTTTAAATTGAACATCTTTTATAAATTTTATTGCATTTTATAAGAGATCATGCATAAATCAATAATGTTAAACTCTTTAGTATGAGTATAGATTGTTATATTTTATAAATGGCGAATTTAAAAAATGTGTAAATGGTGTGTTTAACTCGTTATGCGATGTTGATATGTGCCTAATACATTTACATGGTGAGGATGTCAGTCTAGGTCTTTATGTGTTCTTATTACGCATTAGATCGTGTATTTACCTCATTTTACACGATGTAAATGGGTGTGTCAGAAAACTCCATACATAAGTCGACATAAATACTCATCACCAATACAACACCAACACAAGTCAGCTCTCGTAGCTTCCCTACTAATTTTTCTGTAGTAGAGGTTTTCTACAAGAAATGACAGTTACACACACACACACACACACACATATATATATATACTAGTAGAAAACTCACACGATGATATATCATCTATTTACCTCATTTTACACGGTGTAAATGTTTGTTAGAAAACTCCATACATAAGTCGACATAAATACTCATCATCAATATAACACCAACACATGTCGGCTCTCGTAGCTTCCCTATGATTTTTATTCTATAGAAGTGGTTTTCTACAAGAAATGGCAGTTACACACATACACACACACACACACAATTAAATGAAGATCTATGAGTCAAAGTTTTTCTGTGTAAAATTAGACATAAAAATAAAAAGATGGAATGACATTTTTGACTTTTTATTAAGTTCCCCCCATTTTTAAACATTCATAACTCTTAGATACGACATTTTTTTTTAAATTACACCATAAAAACGAGTATTTTTTTATCTTTAAAGCGCGTACAATATTGTTATATATAAAATAAAAAAAGTTTACTCTTTTGATTGTATCAAAATGATCAGATCATTGTGTCATATTATGTCAAAATGATCAGATCATTGTGTCATATTGTGTTAAAAATGTTCAGATCATTGTGTCAAAATGTCACACCCTGAACTTTCAGGAACGGAGGCGTGTGACGTAATGGTTTACAGTCGTGGATGCGTTGAATGACTTCTAGTTATTTATATTGAAAATATTTCAATTGAAAACTAAACAAGTCAATTTAGTTACAACGAAAAATATGATGGCATGACATTTTCTTACATTTCCAAATGATTAAATGGTTAAGTCTTGAAATTGTTTTAACCAATGATAAATGAATAAAAGACAAGAGTTTCATAAGTTATTTCATAATGATGATTGAGACTATGATTCCAAGATGCAGACCCTAAGGTTTGACGTCCCAAGTGCATACGGTTTGGCTTACCTACCTGAGAAATACATGAGTTTAAAATGTCAACATAATGTTGGTAACTTCACGGGTCTAACACTCTACAAATAAATTTGTAAACGGTTCATGTCATACAAGATATTGCAATAAATGAATTCGTGTAAGTCAAGTTTTACAGAGTTTGATGAAAGACTTGTGCAAGTCAACTTTTGCACGGATTAAGGCATACATGACATCAGTTCCAGGCTACCGTGTTGTAATGATCTCACATGAACCTTAAATTCGAACACTAACCTGAACAAGGTGATGGTGAAACTTGTACTGCGCTGGATGTCGTGAGTAAACAATGTCCTAATAATAGATAAATAAGACGGTTTGTAAGATCTTGGTGCAATTGAGTAATTATTACCCAAGTGATCCCGGTCAAGTCTTGACATAATATTCCCGTTTTTATTGTTCAAATAAATATTTAGATTGATAATTATATTTATATTCAAATAAATGTATAACTTGTAGAAATAATTATAAATCAAATAATTATTTACATTAATAAAAATATATATTCAACCAAGTTTTGAATATTGAGACAAATAATAAAGTACTTTATTATTTGAAGTTCACATTATATATTTAAGTTCGAGTTTATAATTATAGGCAAATAATTATATATAAGTCATAGAAATATTTATGCAAATAAATATATAACTTATAGAAATAATTGTAAGAAAAATACTTACTAAAAGTCATGAAAAATATATATATATATATATATATATATATATATATATATATAAATCAAGTCTTGAACATTGATAAATAATAAGGCATGTTTATTATTTAAACGCTCGTAAATATGTATATTTTCAACCATGTGATAGATAAGCGTTATAATTATTTTTCTTTGAATTAATTAGCGTTAAACTAAATAAATATCATTTCAATTATCTTCAAGATCCAAAATAATCATCTTTGTATTTTTAGAATTTTGTTTGTCAGTTTTACCTGTAAATGTCGTTTTATCCGGTTTCGTTTCTACGACTCACTTTATGACACCTTGGCATCGAAAACTCACTTTATGACACTTTATGGACGGTGGTAGTGTGTGGTGCCCGGATGGTGGAATGGCAGTGGTTAGATGGTGGTGGCAGTGACCGAATGGGGGAGAAAAGGGAGTGAAGGTGAGTGAGTTGAGGTGTGGTGTGATTTGTGCTAAGGAGCTCTTGCACCTTATAGGGAGGTGGAGTGTTTAGTGGTTTAGGAAGTATGGGAGGTTGAGTGTGGGAAAAATAAATACAACTAGCAAGTTTAATTAGACATGTGTGCTAAAAAGATATCTAGTTTGTAGGTTAAATGATTCAAGAGTCTTGCTAATTTTTTTTATATAAAAAAATCACATGAAGACTATCCTACATTGCATGAAGAAGCTTTTATAAAATAGAGGCGATGGGCTTTTTATAATTTAAATGGGCAAAATTTTTTACAAAAATATAAAAGAAGTGGTCCAAAATTTACAAAAAAAAAAAAAATCAAGGTGTGGGCCGGCAAGTTTGACCCGCCGGCTAGGCCCAAACCGAGAGGGAGGGCGGCTGGGCCGGGCTGGGTCGCAGGCCAGTGGACCGGGTCGTTGGGGTGTCGAGCTGGGTCGTTGGGCCAGGAACCGGGCTCGAGTTATTAATTTTGGGCTATTAGGCTTTGTTGGGCCCAATTTAGGTTATCGGGTTCACGGTAGGATAACACGAGTAGATTTAAGTCGAGACGGGTTTTTAAATGATACGAAACGTTTTATCTTGATGATATTGGACAATTCATTTGGTTATAAAAACAATTAACACGAGATGATTACTTGATTTTGTTAAGTTTTTTTACGTTTAGAATTTCTAGACGCGAATGGTTAACCAAGTTTTTATCACGTTAACTTCTTAGACGAAATTATTTTCTGAGGTTGTTAAAACCGTTGTTATTAAAGAAAATAAGTGTCTAAATTGTTCGTAAAAAATCATCGCGTTAGCTCGTAATGCCTAAGCAGTTATAGAAATAAAAAAGTTCTTTTATATTTTTCTTGTTATTGAAGTTTCACGTTTAGGTTGTTTGAACTTTATTGATAATGATATCTGGTTCCGGGATACAAACGCGGGGATTAGTCAAGTAGTTGATTAAACATGCATGTGACGTTACTAGTTATCATAGATAATTCAAGTAATGTACGGATATTTATATACATAAATGGTCAAAGTAACGGGTTAGACCTTGGATTTTGTCAGGTTGTCACACAAAATGTTCAAATCATTGTGTCATATTGTGTTAAAATTTAAAAAAAAATATTTATTTAAATTTTATATATAGTAACAATATACATGTTTTCAAGATTAAAAAAACGCTTGTTTTTATGATGTAAATTTTAAAAAAAATAATGTCGTATGTGAAAGTTATGAATGTTTTAAAAACTAGGGAACTTAATTAAAAGTCAACAAAGATGACTAAGATCAAACTGTCCTTCCTTCCTTTTTTATTAGATCAAGATCCAATGACTGAGATTCCTTCTTATCCTTATTACCCAAACCAAACTTCTCATTTAAACATCTCTCTGAATAGGAAAATTAGATTTCAATAATCTCAACTATTGCATATTGACCGATAATAATCCATACTTCATTTATTTTCCTATAATTAACCCCTTTTTTCAAAAAATGGAAATTAACAGAACGCCATTAATCGTCATTAAAAACCTATCGGCCATTAAAATTTTTAACTTTTTTATTACTATGCATCATGATGACGTCTTATATAACATGATTTTTGATGACCGGCCTCAAACATAAAATTTTCTTTTTAGGATTCTTATAAGTTTTGATGTTGAGAAAAATAGTAGAAATTATTATGGGTCAATAAAAAATAATAAAGATTATTACAATTCAATTTTCCTATAAGTAATACGTGTATATGATGCCACTTAGGTTGTAGCCTAGTGGTAAAGGGCAAAGCCTCTTTGAGGAGAGACCAGGGTTCAAATCTTAGCAATGGTGAAAAAATATTGGTGAAAAAGAAATTAGCTGTTAAAAAAAATAAATAAATAAAAAAATACGTGTATATGATATCTTCTGTATTGATGTATATATGTATCATGTATACGTGTGATCTTGATATATATTTGATGATATACAAACTAATCATTTCCATGTATAGATAGGTATGGTTGTCTAACTTTACTCACTAGTTTAGTCATAAAAGTTCTTGTCTGAATATACTTTGTCTCCAAACACAACATATATTTTCAACCTTTAACAAACATCTTGATGTTTTTAAATTACCTCTCATACATATTCTAAATTTAAATATTAAAAAAGCATCTCCTTTTTTATGCAACAACTAATCTTTATTGTACCATGTTACCACAAAAACATCAACATGTGCATATACATGTGTATGCATTAAACACAAACAACCCTGGTAGTAATTTTCACAACATATATATACAAAACTCACAAAAGCATCACCATGTGTATCACTCTATATCCTTCAAATTCAACCTAAAATTTCTAATTTCTTTAAAATATAAAGTATATATATATATACCATCCCAAACCACCTTCATATATCTTCTTCACCAAACTTTAAGCATTCTCCTGTTCTCTACACAAGATTATGCATAATATATATCTATACATACATCACACATATATGTCTTCTATCAAAAACACATCATTTTATTAAAAACTACGAGAACCATTTACAATTACTCGTCGTGAAAAATATACACTAATACATAGATGCACCAGGAACCGAGTTCCTGGGTGGTTATAAATGGTTCTCGTAGTTCTGAATAAAATTGTGAATCTCGATAGAACGCCTATATATGTATATGTGTATATATGCTAGTATATTCAAGTGGGATTGTAGAGATCTACAAGGGTTTTCATTACCTCTACTTGTGCAACAAGGCACTTGATGTAATTAGCAGTTTCACCCATCAAACACACTGCATCCAAGGTTTCACCACCAGGAACAAGTTCCCTTAGCTTTGATTCTTGACTTGAATCACCAAAAGGGTTATTAAAATCTTCTGTTTTAGGTTTAGGGTTTCTTCTCTTCAAAGACACCTTTTCTTGATGATGACAATTAACCCTCTTTCTACTCCTTAGTTTCCTGATCTTCCATAAAACTGCACGGCTCCATGCTCTTCTTGATCCAACAACAGAAGCCATAGCAGTATTTGCTGCAATCTTGACTCTAGTAGATCTGTTATACATCTTGTAGTTATGATGAGGGGGTGTTTTTGTGTGGTGGAGGTTGTTTAGAGCTCGAATGAAACGATGGGCGAATTGGTTCTTGAGATAGGCAGGGTTGTTTAGGGATGTGGGTTGTTGAGATGGTGACATGATGAGGAGGAAGAATGGATGTTGGATTAGGGTTTTGTGGAAAAGGGAAGATCTTGGGGTGGAAGATTTTGGTTCTGACACAAAGGGGTCCTCAAGATTGAAGAAGAAGGACAAAAATCAAGAACAAGAACAACCTCAAATGCACTTTGTTTCTGACACAAAATCTATTATCAAGATGGAGAGAGAAAGGGAGGGAGAGAGAGATGTGGTTTGTGAGGAACAAACATGTGAAGGGATAAAAAGAAACAAGGGATGGAGAGGTGAGAGAATATCGATAATGAGTTTGGGTTTGGTGGGGTACAAACTTTTTTCTTTTTTATTTAATAGCGTTTTAAACTACCCCAAATTTTAATATTTTAGGCTGTGTTTGACGTAATAGCTGAAAAGCTAGCTGCTAGTTGATAAGCTAGCTGCTAGCTGATAAGCCAGCTGATAAGCTAGCTGCTAGCTGATAAACTATAAGCTAGCTGATAAACTAGCTGATAAAAAATAACGTTTGGTAAAAAACTAGCTGGAAAATGTAAAATGACATAAAAGTACATGTATATAAATAAATTAAAATTTAAAAACAAAATATTAGGGAAGGATAAAATTGGAAATATTATAAAAGTTAGTTGAAAAGCTACTCCAACTAGCTTTTCAAAAGCTAGCTTATAAGCTAGCTTTTTGACGTTACCAAACGGAGCTTTTTAAAAAAGCTAGCTTATGGCGCGCCAAACACGACCTTAGTAAATCTTTTTAATTTGATATCGTTCATACTAATTTGACATTTTAGGTTTAACTCATTTAAGAATATCATCACAGACACCATTTGAGAATAATCATCTTGAGACAGGTTTAAATTTGAAACATTAAAGGCGCGTTTGGTTCGTGGAATATAATTGAATTATAATTGTAAAATTTTTCTTTTAAAGTTGTGCTTAGTTGGGTTATGAACAAATTTAAATTGAGTTGACTTCTTTTAATCAATTAAATTTGAGTTCATGTAACGTTGCTTCATTAGAATGAAGGATTTTTAAGGAGTGTTGAAATAGTACTAAATTTTATTTATTAAAAGATTTTATTGAATTTTAAATTTCCTTGGCTATCCAACTAAACACAACTTTAAAGAGAAAACTTTACAATTCTAATTTAATTACATTCGATGAACCAAATGCCCGTTAAGATCCTCAAACTCTAACTATTATACTCATACCATTAGACCAAATGCACATGGTGGATGGGTACAAACTTTAATTATATTTTCAACGATTTATGAATAAGTTTAGGTTGATGTTTGTTTTAAAGAAAGGTACTAACAATAGTTATAAATTTTATTTCTAGAGTTTAATACAATAGAAAAAGTAATTTATATGAAAAGGTTATGCTTTTTTAGACTTTTAGATTCTTCTTATTATATAGTGATTTTAAACTTTGTGAGTTTTTAATCAAATATAGATTATTTCAGCTTAAGGTATTTTATATTTATTTTTATCTTTACATACTAGTAAATTTTATGTGTATCTTTATCGTTACATACTAATAAATAACTAACTCGGATGCTACATAATAGTTTTTCAGGGCGTCCACTTAGTATTTTTCCACTTGCCATCACAACAATCAACCTCAACATTGTCTTTAAGTATTGAATATTAGTTTGTCAAATGCCAAATTTAAAACAAAGTTTCAATACTAATGAAAAATTCAATCATGTCAAACTTTACAAATTTCAAACCTCATTATCAAAAAAAATGTTATAATTATTTTAATCACAATTTAATGATTAACGTTTACAAATTATACCATCGAATAATTGGAAATTCAAATTTTCAAAATATAAATTTTAAACTTTCATTTAACTATAACCAATGAATAATTGTTTAATTCTATTCATTAACATTTAAAATTCATATTTTCAATATAAACTCTCTTTGTAGTTTCTAGACTTGCTGCAAACTTTACTCTATTTGTAGTTTTATAATTTTTGTTGTTTGTGTCTTCTAGATTCATCCACATTATCCACATTGTCTATATATTTTTACACACTATCATGATATTATGTCTATTTTCAATTTTATCATTACTAGAAGTCAGAGACATGCACCCAACCCAACCCAACCCTTGAGTGTGATACGGAGCGTGAAGGACAATTTTTTGATGGTTTGATGACTAATGAGGAGCGTGATGGATGTTAAAAAAGAATTGTAACCGGCCTCTTGGTTTAGTGGCATGGATTACGAGGGTTAAAGCTCGGCCACTTAAAGTCACAAGTTCTATCTTGATACCAACGAGTTTTTCTACAGTAATGAGTTTTCATCTTAATTGATAAAATAATGATGATATGACTGATGTACCAACCAATCGACTTTAACCGTTAAACAAAAAAGAATGTTAATGAGTTGGATATACAAAAGTTTGAGAAAGAAAGATGGTGGACCTTCTAGCAAAATGCTACAGTTGACTAACGTGCCTTTTACGTATAAAATGTAAGGGTGTTTTGTAATTTATGATAAAAAGGGTGAAAAGAAGAAGTTGGTGTGGCCCACTAAGGCCCAACCACGGTCTGCTTTGCACATGGTTTCCATTGCCGCCGCTGTAAAGTTACTGGGCCCAGTCTTATTCTGTGTTGGATGATTGGATCCTTAACAGATAAATCGATTAAAATATTTATTACAAAATAAAATTATAATTTTTATTATTGTTTTAACTTTTAAGCGTTAGATCGCTTAACAGGCTCATAGCTTAATGGTATTTGAAGGGATTTAAGACTTTAAGGTTTGGATTCAAAATTGGATGTGAGTAAAAATATTTCTCGAGCTAGAGATAGGGGTTTTATTGTAAATAATCGGGTTTCCCCAAAAATTAGAGATGGTATATAAAGAGATAGGTAATGTCGCTGAGCCAAATATATGGTTAAAAAAAGATCGATTATTATATTACGGTAGTTGATGATAAATATTTATTTAAGAAGTTTCATTGGAAATATTAAGTTATCAATTTCAAAAAGAAAAATATTTAACAAAATAGTTTATGATAGTAGTATAAGTATTAATATTAATCTTAGGTTATGATATGTTATCTTGTGTGTTAGACGAGACTAGATCTATAAAATATTAAATATTAAATAGTTAGTAATAAGCAAAAAAGTAAAGAAAATATTTGAGAAAAGAAATATCGAATAAATAATATATTCATAAAGTATATATGTTAATAAAGAGAATAATAAATACTTGAGAAGCAATAAGGCTATGTATTGTGATAAAACCTCTGTGTTTGGTAAATCGCGTCAAGTGACGGTCTAATCAGCAAGGGTCTTTATACTCTTAAGGTGTGTAGTACTGTAGTGCACGAAGCCCCTATTTAAAAAATAATAGTTAAACTCAAAAAGGTTGGAGCAATAAGAACCAAGTCTTCTAGATTTGGACCAATCACAAAGAGAGAGGGGCGCCATCTACATAACTCTGGAAGCAACTTTTTTGTCCCTAACGCCCCGAAGGGAGGTGCTGGGGAGCTATGGGGGCGCCATATGGCCTTTATCAAGCCTAGTACTAGCAGCATAATGGAGAGAACCTTCAATAAATAGGTGTACAGTGGGTTCATGGCCACTTCAGTTTAGCCAAGTGGTAGTCTGGTAGATGATAAAACTTCTTTGATAAAGACCAATGTTCAAACCTTTATATTGGTAAAATTTTATATAACAATAAAAAAATGTTGTTAAAATAAATTATTATATAAACTCACATCATGAAAAGCCTCAAGTGGCACAGAAAAAAAATAAAACATATATACAACAAATAAAAAGGTATACACTGGGTTCACTGGAAAATAAAGCGAGAAAATTTTTAAACGGTTACAAGAATTTTGGATCATAAAATTGTTATATTTGGTGTAACCAGTTAGTTATTTATTAGACATACCTTAAATGTTAAATATGACTAAAAGTTTATATTATTTTGATTACAGTATAACTATCTAAATATATTTATTGAATGGAATCAAAACTTAACTCAAGAGATATGACCGCTTATTTTAGATCGCACTTATTTAGCTTTTAACCTTTTGACCAAATAAAGATAAAACATAAACAAAATCATTTCGTTCATAAGAAAATATATAGGTCGAAGTTGTCATATCATCAAAACATATATAAAGATATGAAAAGAGCTAAAATAAGTAATTATATAAACTTACACGATGAAAAGCCTCAATTATGTCGCAGAAAAAAATTAAAATACATATGCAACAACTAAAACATTACATGACTTACAAAATTTCAAATCATATTAACTTAATGAATAAACTAACATGATAAAATAAGAAAATAAATTACTTGAATATTATCAGCCATAATGATATGAGAAAAAAAATACCATGTCGTTTAATAGATCTTAACAAATATTATGTCTTTGAATATGTAATGTATGAATTGATATTTTTTAATTAGATCATATCTGACTATAAATTATTTTCAGTTTGTGCAATTTATAAAAAATTACTAAATAATTTAGTTGGTAATAATCAAAATTTAGATTTAAATTTAAAAACATGTACAAAAAAGTTAAACAAATAATTACTTGATATAGTTGTCTAAAACAATGGAGTTAATTATGATAATATAAAAACAATGCAATGATATAATAACTATTCATAATATAAATTAAGTTTTTAAAACCTTTAAGAATTATTATAATTATAACGATTCATAAATAACTACATATTAATTTTTTTTAGTTAAAAATATAATAAGTATCCACAATTAAATTTATACTAACTACCTAAAAATATATTATTTTAATATAATTATTATTTACTAGGATAGAACCCGTATGTTATACGGGTTGAATCATTAAAATATAGATAATTGATAATTCTTGCATACTCTTCATATTATTAGAATAACATGTTACATTACATTAGATAAAAAACTAAAGTTATAATTCATAGTATGGTATTGGTGATTTTACTCTCTTTATCAAAAAATATATATTTAGGGCATGTCTCTACTTGTATATTTGGAAAATGCAAGATAAACATGATCATGTTTTAAAAACAATGAAACCCTCAATAGTGACTAACATGAATTATGAATTGACAAACTTGAGACTCTAAGTCTTTATAGAAAGTTAGATGAATATGAAGTTTTATCAAAATTATAATGAACACATTCTAATTGTTGAGTATAAAATATAAATTATAATAAAAAAATTATAATGTTATCAATAAAAAATGTTATGTTGATATACATTAGACTTACAATTGTATCGTTCGCGATGTCTAAAATTTCCAAATTTGATGAACATGACTCATTTGATATGCTAGGAAAAAACTATATAATATTAGATATTATGAACATTATTTTTATCGCTTATGAATTTCTCTATAAATAGTATCACCCACGATGTAACGCTGATTGAATTTGTAAAATAGTATTAGGTATTCGTTAATTAAAATATTAAATATGATTTTCTATAAGTTTCTAAATATTTTTTAAAATGAAAATAATAATAGTTAAAATTTTATTTTTAAATAAAAAAAATGTAAATTAATATATGATTGTCATAGTTCCATAAATATAAATTATTAAAAATATATCATAATTATAAAAATAGGATATAATTTTTAATAGAAAAGAATTTATTAGGGGGTATATTTAGGAGAAAAAACTTTTGTGAGAATTAATATAGTGTTGACATGTGTCAACAATTGTAATTGTTTATTAGAGTAGGAAGATTACGCGGTGAAAAATATTATAAGAAAGCATGAAAGAGTGATACGTGTTTTTTAATATTTTTGTTTTTATTTATTAATATAAAGATTGCCCTGTGATGTTCAAAATTATAAATTTTGTCCTTGTTTTTTCACAATTATGTTCCGTTCTCATTCTTTTATCCTTCGATAACTAATCATGATTATTAAAAAGATTATCTTGAAAAGGGCCTTTTAAATAATTTAATCTAGCAATTTCAATAAATTTCTATATTTTTAACATTCTATATTAATTATACATACATTATACATTTTTTCAAATTCGAAGTTCACCCTTGTTTTTAATGGACTTGCAAAATATATTCATTTCTAATACGCTTTTCAATATCATAACACTTGTTGTGTATTGTCAGTTTGTAACAATCAAACAAACTAATGATCTAATCAAGTTATTTTATAATTAGTTATAATTGATATCTAGCATAGTAATTTGAGAGGTTAACTTATGGGTTGTTTAAACCGAATCAAACTTAAAAGTTTATTTTATAACTATATTTTAAACCGAATGTAAATTTATCAAAAAGTGTACCACCCTAACAAATTGGTGGCTTCCCATTGCCAAGCTACTTCAACGGCTTCTTCTCTCTTTTTTTTTCATTGATCTTTATATTCATCTTCTTTATTGGTTCGTACTTTATTACAGCTTTTTTCAAACAATGGAGCTTGAGAATTTATAGATAGGGGCCGAAAGTCACGCGACCACATTTTTCTTTCTATTATTATGTTTCGAGTTGTATGTTCGGGTTGACAATTCGGTTCTTTATAAAAATAAATAAATAGGTTTCACTAAAATCACAAAAACACTAAAATACCAAAGCTTTCCCCAAATTCATCATCTTTCTATTCTTGTGCTTCTCGATGTCTCCTCTTATGTCTTTTTTTAAATTAATAATGTTTCAAATAACCCTTCTGTTGTAATAACACTCGAATCAGACATGAAATTGAAAATGAAAACGAAGATGAATCTTATTGAATTGAAGACGATTACAAAGAGAAAAAGAATCGATCTCAAATAAGCTCTCGGATCTCTCATCTTATACACAACCTAACGAACTCTTAACAAACATCTAAACCAGGGTTAATCCCTTATTAAACTACAGTTAATACTAACGGTAACATAACCCGCTTAATGAAATATTACATACAGGCCCCTGAGCTTTTCTAACTGTGACAAACTGGACACAAACTATGTAAACTTGAGAGTTAACCCTTTATACTCCACATTTCTCCACCTTTAACTCAAGTTAATAGAGTTAACCAACAGGAACCAAATGCTAAGAGAGCATATCAACACCTAAGCAGAAAAACACAGTCATTAAGATTTATAACAATAAGACTTCATCATTAACATCTAGCACTAGAGGTCCATGGACTTAGATACTATGATGTGAATCTGTCTAATTGTTATAAATAAGACTCAAAATAACTGCTTAAGCTGAATTCAACCAACTCCCAGCATTTCTAAGCACTTCAAGAACTTAGACCCAGGTAAAGCCTTGGTCAACATATCTGCAGCATTAAAATCTGTATGAACCTTGATCACCTTGACCTCACCTTCTTTGATAATATCTCTAATGAAATGTAATTTCACATTGATATGTTTAGTTTTCTCATAAAACACCCCATGCTTTGACAACTGCATTGCACTCTGATTATCACAGTGAATTACAGTTTCAAGCACTTTTATACCAAGTTCACTAATGAAGCCTTTCAACCATATCCCTTCTTTTACTGCTTCAGTTAGTGCAACATACTCAGCTTCTGTTGTACTCAAAGCAACAACATGCTGAAGTGAGGCTTTCCAGCTAACTAAACCACCCAGCACCTTAAAAGAATATCCTGTCATTGACCTACCCCTGTCAAGATCCTTGGCATAATCAGCATCAACAAATCCTTCAAGAGTTTTGCTTGACTGATTCATACCATAGATCACACCTGTGTTCCTTGTCCCATTCAGATACCTGATCAACCACTTTACAGCCAACCAATGGTTTTTACCTGGATTGGCAAGATATCTGCTGACAAGACTGACATCATAACCTATGTCAGGCCTAGTACAAACCATAAGGTACATGAGACTACCAACAATGTTTGCATAAGGGATCTGATCCATATAATCTTGATCTTCAATAGTTGATGGTGAATCTCCTGCTGATAGTTTGAAATGTTGAGCCATAGGAGTTTTAACTGGTTTACAATTAGCAAACCCATATTTCTTCAACAACTTTTCCAAGTATCCAGCTTGAGATAACTTCAATTGACAACTATTCCTGTCCCTTTCTATTTCCATACCCAGAATTTTCTTAGCAAATCCCAAATCTTTCATCTCAAATTCTCTTTGCAGCATAGCCTTAGTAGCTTTGATCTCCTCTATGTCTTTACATGCAATGAGCATATCATCAACATAGAAAAGAAGATAAACATACCACCCTGGTCTATATTCCCTAAAGTAGACACATGCATCATAACTGCTCCTACTGAATCCTTGGGATATAATATAGTCATCAAACCTTACATACCACTGTCTAGGTGCCTGCTTTAACCCATATAATGACTTGTGTAATCTACACACCTTATCCTCACTGCCTTTTTCTATAAATCCTGGAGGCTGAGCCATATAAATTTCCTCTTCTATATAACCATGTAAAAATGCTGTTTTTACATCCATTTGATCAAGCTCTAAATCTAAAACAGCAAGTAATGATAAAATGATTCTTATTGATGAATGTCTAACCACTGGGGAGAATATTTCTGAATAGTCAATACCCTCTCTTTGTGTAAACCCCTTAGCAACTAACCTAGCCTTAAATCTCATATCTTCAACCCCTGGAATACCTTCTTTGACTTTATAAAGCCATTTACAAGGTATAACCTTTTGTTACTAGGCCTATTCACAAGTTGCCAAGTTTCATTCTTATATAATGAATTAATCTCATCTATCATAGCTTCTAACCATTTTTCCTTATCAACAGACTTAATTGCTTGATCAAATGTCATAGGGGTATTAATGTCCTCAATCTCAGCAGCTAAAAAAACTAGAGCAGATACATCATCTTCCTCATCATCCCTGTACCTAATAGGTTTAACTATTTTTCTCTTAGACTTCCTCAAAGCAATACCAGCGCCTTGATCAAGCTGTTGATGAACTATATCACTATTAACAGTATCTTGATTAACATTGCTGTTTCCTACACTTACTTGAGAAGTGTTACTGCTAGTAGGACTTTCAGAATGACTACCTTCAGCAATGTCAGACTTCTTATGCTGCTGAGGCACCTCCACCTCAATTTGGTCACTTAAATGATCTAATGAACCTGTGCTGTCACTGCTACCCAAAATGTCCTTATAGAAAACATTTTCCCTAAAGACCACATCCCTGCTAACTATCATCCTAGGCCCTTCTCCACCTATCTTCCATAGTTTATAGCCCTTGACCCCTTCTGGATATCCTATAAACACACACTTAACAGCCCTGGGATCTAACTTATCATTTTTTGTATGAGCATAAGCTAATGACCCAAATGTCCTGAGATTGCTATAATCTTGTTTAACTCCTGTCCATACTTCCATAGGAGTCCTCATATCAAGAGCCACAGATGGGGACCTATTAACTATGTAAGTAGCTGTATTAACAGCTTCTGCCCAGTATGTCTTAGGTAAACCAGAGATGTGCAACATGCACCTTACTTTATCAAGCAGTGTCCTATTCATCCTTTCTACAAGACCATTTTGTTGTGGAGTTCCTGGAATAGTTAAATGCCTAACAACTCCACCTTTTCTACACAATTTTTCAAACTTAGCATTACAGAATTCTAATCCATTATCAGTTCTAAGTTTTTTCAATTTTCTTCCTGTTTGTGTTTCTACAGTTAATTTCCAATCCTTAAATTTCTCATATGCCTCATCTTTTCCTTTCAAGAAAAACACCCAGACTCTCCTAGAGAAGTCATCTATAATTGAAAGGAAATACCTAGCACCTCCCAAAGACTGAGTTCTAGAGGGACCCCAAAGATCAGCATGGGCATAATCTAATATGCCTTTAGACACATGCTGGCTCCTAGAAAACTTGACCCTGTGAGACTTACCCATAACACAATGCTCACAAAAGCCTATACCATTTCCCTTATAATTGCCTAGAACCCCTTGTTTCTTTAATTCCATTAGCCCTTGGTCACTAATGTGTCCTAGCCTATTGTGCCATAGGATCCCTTCATCTATATCACTACCTTTTGTGACAGCATTACACTCAATGCTAACCTTACCATCTAACAGGTACACATTATTGTCACACCTAGTTCCTGACATAATGACCATAGATCCTTTAATAACCTTGGCTTTCCCACACTTAAGGCTTACATTGTTTCCTTCCTTTTCAAAGGTACCTAAGGATAACAAATTCCTAGTTAGCTTAGGGATATATCTCACATTATCCAATCTCAGATGCATACCACTATCAAGAATCAAGTCTATAGTTCCTATCCCAACAATGTCACACAGCCTGCTATCACCTAATTTGACAGTCCCTAAATTTACCATCTTCAAATTACTAAAGTAATGCTTATTTGGTGTCATATGATATGAACACCCACTATCCAAGATCCAACTATCATTATCAACATAAGTGCTAACCATTAAAACATCAGCACTATCATAACTGTCATATGATTCAGTGGAAGCTACATTACCTTGAACTTTGCTGTAATTTGAAGATGAAGATTGGGATTCAAATCTTTTCTTTCTTTCTGGACACTCTCTTTTCAAGTGTTTATCAGAGTTACATATATAGCATCTTCTCTTGTTTCTTGACTTGGATCTATTCTGATTCTTGTTATTCTTACCTTTAGCATCTCTTTGTTCACTTCTTCCTCTAACAAACAGACCCTCTCCACTGACTTCTTGCCTTACATCAGTTTTTCTTTTCAGTTCCCTTGTATTAAGGGCTGATAAGACTTCTTCCATTGATAGAGTCTCTCTGCCATACATGAGAGTCTCCACAAAATGCTCATATGTAGCAGGTAATGAGGTCAGAAACAAGATTGCCTGATCCTCATCCTCAATATTGATATCAATGTTCTCTAAGTCAATTATCAGTTTATTGAAGTCATCTGAATGTTCCTCAATAGTCTTACCTGGATCCATTTGGAATGTGTACATCTTTTTCTTCAAGTAAAGTCGATTAGCCAGCGACTTTGTCATGTACAGACTTTCTAGTTTGAGCCATATCCCCGCAGCTGTTGATTCTTTAGCAACTTCTCTCAAGACCTTGTCACCAAGACTCAAAATGATGGCACTATGAGCCTTTGCCAATATGTCATACCAATCTGCTTCTTCAATATAATCCGGCCTGTTATTCTCACCATTAAGAGCTTCTGCAACTCCCTGGTACGTCAATAGGGCACGCATCTTGACCCTCCACAGTCCGAAGTCATTCTTCCCATCAAATCTGTCAATGTTCCACTTCGCCGCGGCCATTGAACACCAATTGATCTTTCAATTTCTTCAAACGGAACCTCTGATCTCGAATCAAACTACAGCCGTAGCTCTGATACCAATTGTTGTAATAACACTCGAATCAGACATGAAATTGAAAATAAAAACGAAGATGAATCTTACTGAATTGAAGACGATTACAAAGAGAAAAAGAATCGATCTCAAATAAGCTCTCGGATCTCTCATCTTATACACAACCTAACGAACTCTTAACAAACATCTAAACCAGGGTTAATCCCTTATTAAACTACAGTTAATACTAACGGTAACATAACCCGCTTAATGAAATATTACATACAGGCCCCTGAGCTTTTCTAACTGTGACAAACTGGACACAAACTATGTAAACTTGAGAGTTAACCCTTTATACTCCACACCTTCAAAACTTAAAACTCTTATTTTTAAATAACACGAACTTTGTATATAATTCATAAATGAAACCAGAGGCGGCTCACACTTTTAGGGTCTTTCAGAATTTTAAAAAGTTACGCTTCAAATTCTTCTCTTTTATCCGGCTTTTGGGACCGACAGTAATAAACTATATTGTTCATAATTAGTAGAGTTGATATTTTTTTATTCTTATTTCGTGTGAGCAAATATAACTAGCTAGAAAAAAATTATTTTTCTTGCTTTATTCGTGCAAATGGTTTAATAGAACATTCGTAGTCAATCTAAATGGATAATATCTCTTAAAAAAAGTTCGTATAATTTAGTATATTGACAATATATGCATTTAAAAAAAACTAATTGTTTTAGTATAATTTAGTATATTAATAAGTTTGTTACAATATAAATGAACAATATCTTTTAAAAATTTGATTCTTGGAATAGATCTAAACCATAAAAAGACCAAAAAATGCTACAAAAGGAAGAAAAAAAAATTAGAAAAGAGAAATGGAAAAAAAAATGTAAATTGTAGTGTCCAAGATTTGAAGTTGGGATCTAAGGGGTGTGAACTCCTCGTATATTTAACCACCACACCATCTAACTCATTCGCTAATGTAATTGCATTCACATGTATATACACATATTTAAAAAATTTGGACGAACTACACGTAAAATCTATACTTTTAAGCAAAAAAAGGGAGGGCCTGATGAGGTACCACATCCCAAGTACTTTGATAACCTTAAGATAGCTTAGAGTTAACAAAGTAATGAACGGATAAAATTCTAACCTTAGTCCAACGCAGCGAAACATAGCATTGGACCAGAAGGACTTGATGAGGTGCCACGTCTAAAGCCTCGTGCAATAATAACACAAGTAATATGTAGGAGCTCAAGACGTGCCATGGCCCAAGTACGAAACAATTCGCGGCTTAAATAGGCAAGACACCACTAATAGAGGTTAAAAGCATGAAGATGAAGAAAGCTAGGGCTCAAATAGGCCAAACACAACAAGGGATAGACATGAAATACGTCATGGATCGATTGGACACTAAGCGAGTTGCCTTATATTCTTCCTCAATAAGATGCATGTCTAACACTTAGAATTCTAAGGCTAAGAAAGGACAAGCCACGTGATATGAAATACGTTATGGCTTTGATAAAAGTAAGTTGCCTTGTGTTGGGCCTCAATCATATGTGTGTCTAACATTTAGAATTGCATAGCTAAGCAAGAACAAGCCACATGACCAATAAAGAATTGCAGGCCGGGGAGGTATGTCTGCAAACGTGTAGACATATATAACCTTTGAAGGCTGTTTTTATTAATGAATATCTTAAAATGGCTTAATTTTTTTTTAAGAAAAGCTTATATCGATCCATCTCCTTATTTCATCTTCACAATCCCTAAAAAAACCTAAAAAAAAGAGATGTGCGCCCCTGCTCCGTCCAATCCATCTCAACCCTTGCTCCGCTCCCTTCCTTTGGACTGTCGCCGCCAACGGCCACCCTGCGCCGCCCTACGCCAGTCACCCTGCGCCGCCTACGACATGTTAGTTTTTTTGTTTCTTCGTTCTTCTTGTTCTCACAGGCCCAAGGGTTAAAACCATAATTTAGTTCTACCAACTTCAAATTTGATATCTGAATCAAGTTTATGTTATCTGAATCAAGTTAATAAAACAAACAGTCTTATATTTTCATATTGCGGACTTTCATACCACAATTTCAACTACAGACATGAAATCAAACTACAAACAATTTTTTATAAAAAACAAACAACACCCTCTTAATCTTGTGTCTTCATATTGCTATACTATTCATAACCTAATCCTTAATTAACCACTGTCACACTTTTCTTAACCTCTAGGTTAATATTTCATGTAGCAACATATTTCATGTAGTTTTTTATTTAAATTTGGTTGTATGTTAAACATGTCACTTTATTATCTTATTTTAATCAATGTCTTATTTTAAAAATATAAACAAAACATTAATTAATCCAATAAATATGACATGCCCCGTGCAACTATGAAAACGTATACTACACGCAAACATATCACATTTGTGTCCATCTAATATTTGAGTGAACGTGGGGTTGATTAGACACGTAACACAAAGGTGACAAGATGTCAATGAAACATTGTTTTCCCTAATTGCAAAATAGAACATGGTAGACCCATTTGTGCCTTATAGTCGACAAATATTTAGACCTTTTTTAATGTCAAAGACCTCCCAACTAATCTCATAATTTATCATGAATTAGCAGAAAATCAAAATAATCTTATGTTGGTCCCGACACTACGGTTGGCACGTGTCATCCTTCATCTTCGTTAGATTTCGATGTGTATTATCGATCTTAATCAAATAATTAGTTGGTTTTATGTCCATGTCAAGGGCGGCTCAACTTATTTTGAGACATTAAACTCTAAAAATTAAAAAGTTTCTTACAATTTGCATTGAAAGAAACAGAGCAGAAGTGTTTGCTATGAATCAGACTTAAAAGGTTGAAAATACAAAATAACCCGAATTCAAATTAGAGTAAGTTACATAAAATGTTCTTTATGTTTTACTCAAATTTCAGATTATCTTTTTAACTAAAATAGTTACAATTATCAGACATCCTTTATGTTTTATATTTGTTTCAGATAAGGTCTTTTGTCAACAACAGGGTTATAGTTATCTGTTAAGTCATGAGTATTTCTGATAGTTTGCAATATCTTTTAATAAAACTCTAATCATAAAAAATAACCCTTTTGAAAAAATCACAGCTTCGTGATGTGATTATATATTATAACGGTTTCTCATAATTATTCTATATTTTTATCAGTTACATTATATTAATTTGCATTGATAAATTTTGTATTTATTGTAAAAGTAAATAGTGGTAACAAAAATGTATTCGAATGAACCCTTTAATATTTTTGGTGACTTAAATGATGAAAGGAACTAAAATAACTCTTTAAAAAGGATAATGATCGACGGTTGGTTTTATTATAAATTTGGGAATCAAATTTATTAGCTTCGTGACATCGTACCTTGTAGATAACGAAAGACAAATGAAATTAATTTATCCATGATACCAACAACATGCGTATGGACCAAACCAAATTAAGAATCCGGGTCGAGATAAAATAATATGCTGCAACAAAACACATGTATTCGAGAAAGACTCGACAAATCCTATGATGGGATTCATGTCCTGTATTTTGTCTTTGTGTAATTTACGGGATGACATAAATTTGATTGTTTTTTTAGAAATTTTAAATGAAATGTGTTTTTTCACTAAGTAGGGAAATGATTTTTTAACAAATTTGGATGTAAATAACTGTATGTAAATCCGTTTCAATATAGGTGTTATTTACCGAGTTTGTGACTTGTATTCTACCTTGTGAGGCTTTCTATTAGGATTTGACAAAACAACTTTGGAAACTGAAACAGGTTTCAGACTCAACCCAGTCTAGTTGACAAAACCGGTTTCCATGATACCAACATGTCGTGATCCGCAGGGTTAAGATTAGTTCCTAACCATATACATTTAAATCGGTTTCAACCCTATTCAATCCAAACCAAACGGACATCATATCGACACGGTTTAGACTCGATCATTCCCCCATAAAAACCGGTTTCAACACGATTGGTAAAGCGTGAACAAAAGCCGAACAGAGTCGTAAGTCACGGGGCCATAAACCGAAGGGGGCATACTCAACACATATAAAATTTTAGGGAAAAAATCATGAAAATTTACACTACTTAACGAGAAACCGCAGCCCCCCCCCCCCCCCCCCCGAGCTATACTTCAGCTTTGCCAATTTCAACACGAACCGGCTCTAAGGCTATTCGTAGTGGAGGTGGAGATGGCGCCATAGCGCCCCTCCATAGCGCCCCACCGTAGTGGGTATAGCGCCCATGGCGCCGGAGTTTGAGAGGGGGGAGGCGCTATGTAGATGGCGCTCAAAGGGGGGAAGGAGGAAGATGGCGCCGATGGGGATGGAGGAAGGGGCGTTATATAAGGGTTTTGGGCTCCATGGCGCCCCCATGGAGCCCCATTACACACAGCCTAAGAAAGATAGATTTTAACTTTTGTTAACCCGGCCCAAACTGGTTTAGAAGAAAGACCCGATTTATATACACCTCTTCTTTACTTTGTATCCAACACCCAACAGGCCAATAATCATTAACTTGGACCATTCTTAATTCATCACATTTCAACCCAATTGAAATAGAAAAACTAATACTTTTTTTTATATCTTTTGGCCCAATATTCTATTAAGCCCAAAAGATGTGAATTTTAACATATTAATTGGTTCCAAACTTGCAATAGTTGCAGTTAATTAAATATAATGAAATAATTTTAATATGTTTTTCATATAAACATTTTATACCAATATTCATTGTTTAGAAAAATAAAAAGAAATGTTATTTATACAGTTAAATTCACAATGAGTCGGTTGGTACACACATAAAGACATTACTGTTGAAAATCATAAGTGGCCAAAGCATGTAATATAACTAAGAAACTTCACGTACACGTAAAAGATATTTTGTGATGATTTCGAAATATCAAAATCAAATACAAAATTCCTATATACTTACTATATTTATGTTATGCTGTCCCTCCCTTCTTAAAAACAAATTTCTTTATAAACTACGTGATAGATTACGCAATTTCCTACACGTTGTGATCGAATATATACGGACATATAAAACAACTAAAGTGACGTAAACCTTTCAAATTTAAGCCGCTGGAGTGAAGAATTTTATGTGACGGTGGTGAAACTTTGGAAGCCGACGAAGCCTTACGCTTAAAGCCGCTCCAACCCGCTCCCCCTAACTATTCTAGAAAAAGTTCGCATGAGGGGGGCATGTTTTGAGTTCATGAGGATGTCATATTATTTAGGCTTTAGGCTTAATATAGATACATTTTTTTTCTTTTTCTAATAAGAGATTTTTTCACGACTCAAATATATAAGAGCCAGCACAAAACTACACCTTTTGATGTTTATGCGTAGTTTATATAATCTTAATCCTAATAAAGCAATAAAATGGTTTCCACGTGTCCTTTTTTTAAGGTGTCCACATCAACATTGCCACATGTCAAAACCATATTCAATTGTCAATTTATTAATGACCAATTAAACTAATTACCATTTTTATCTAAACTAAATTTTTTATTTAAAAAAAAATTGACTAAAATAATCTAGATTTGATAAATTACTCAATAATTTAAGTGTTTTTAAGGAAACATATCAAAAAATTTGTCATCTTTAATGCATTAAATTATCAATTAATATTTTATAATTAATTATTGCATTTATAATTTTCAAATTCTTAGTCGTTATTTTATATTTAGCTAATATTATGAACCTAAATTTAACCCGTGTAGTACACGGGTTAATAACCTAGTATAACAAATAAGTGAATATTTAATTTTAAATTTTACCTTGGATCTTTTAATTTGGTGAAATATATAAATATATAATGTAAATTAGTAAATATATTACGTAATAAGTTTTAAATGCTCCCGTCACCTTTATCTGCGACTCTGTGTCAATAGGTAAACTGTTCCCCACATCACTTTTACTACCGAGGGGGAGGGGCTGTCTTCCTTTGACCTATAACTTAACCAAAATGACACCTTAAATTCTATAACTTCAAATATTAAATAAATCATACATATTGTTAATATCAATTATTATATACCTCCAAATATATTTTAGTTATTGATGTTTTTACATATTTAATATAACATTTAAAACTCTAGTATTATCAAAAATTACGATGAATATGTTTTTGGTATTCTATGTATAATCTGTTTAGTCGCGTATCTAGTAAGATGATAAGTTGTTATGATGTTAATAAGTTAGTGATCATGTTAATATATGATACAAAATTTGTAGCATACATTGAATAAACAAAATCATGTATTATATTCAGAAATAATTGATGTATCTTTATATAGTATGAATAAAGATGGTACATTATTTTCATTTAACTTTGTAGTAACTATAATTTACAAACATTACCTTTTCAAGTATAAATGTTAGTATCCTAACATAAACACATGATTTATTATTTACAAATTTTGTTGACGTGTTAGTTTTGTTGAGGTGTAAAAAAATTTCAAACGTGAGTAGAGCTGACACACAACGATAGATTCGTAACGGTAGATTCGTATACGATATCTATTTTTAAAATGAAAGATTGAGACGTGAAAAAAGTTTTTAAATCGATTAACAAGTCTATAAAGATATAACACATAAAAAAATCATTATTTTTATTTTTGCCTAAATTTAATATATTAATTATAAAGAATTATAGCCTTTCAAATTTCCTTCCCTGTAAATGGGCCTGATCTTGAAGGTGCTTTGCATTGGCTGTTGTGACAAAAAGCCATATTGACTCATTTAAAAGTACAAAAAGATTTTGTTGACTTTATAGGAGACCAAAAGTCTAAGTAGGAGTAGCAGAAAGATTCAAAAGAAGATCAAATCAAGTTTTCCTGATTTTACTCTTCATCTTGTACCTTATCATTTATTCATTCTACCCAATTTTGTACCCATCACTTTTTAATGAGTGTATGTATTTAATGAGTGTATGTATTTAATATCTTCTCACAGGCATTTGGTGCATTTGGGTTGAGAGAAACAAGGCTATTTTTGACAAAAGACCTCCTTCAATTGGTCGGGTGTTTTCGGAGATCAAATCTAGGAGTTTTCTTTGGTATTCTAATCGTTGTAAGGATCAATCCATTAGTTGGAAGGATTGGTACTCTTTTTCGATGTAGCTTGTTTTCCTTGTTTCGGCCGCTAGTGTCTTGCTAGTGTGCTTTTGTTGTTTAATAAAATTCGCCGTTCAAAAAAAAAAAAAAGATTTTTTAAATATTACTATTTTTTTTTCAAGTATATCTAATATTAGCATTATATTAGGGTCATTATAAATAAACAACCATTTTTTCTAAAAAAACAGGATCCCCACGGGTCGTTTGGGGTCAAATTGGCCGTTTGGGATTTTTTTTAATTAGATCGTTTGGACGTCGTTTGGGGTCAAACGACCCCTTAAAATTCAGGGGGCTGTTGTTTTAATGTTTGCAATAATTAATTAGTTATTACTTTTAATTTCATGATATTTTGTTAGTAATTACTTTTGTAAAAGAAACTTAGTACATCAATCATTTTAATTTTATTTATTTTTTTTTCTCATAAAACTACGTATCAATTCTATAAAACAACATTTGTAGAGCATTTTTAGACGGTGAAAACATATCCTTTAAATCTATCTAATGTCTAGCTACTTTGTAGATACGTATTATTTGGCCAAGTTAAACACATAATGCCATAAGAACAAGAGTCCATCGACAAACATAACCATTAATTTCACTCAAACAAAAGCCTCTAATAGATTTTTTTTTTAACATGAGAGAATAGTTTACCATACATAACCATTAAATTATATGTCATTAAGCCGTCATTTTATATTTTGTTTTCTTTAAATTTACTTTAATTATTTTGTGTACTACCGTTTTCCCCGTGACGACCCGGAATTGCACATCTAATTTTCACTTATTACAATATGTTATATTTATAAAAGAAAATTTTACCTCCTTAAACTATTAAAATTATAATAGAAAAACCATTATACCTACTCTTCACAAGATTTAAACCAACTTTTAGTTAGAAAGCTATCATTTCACTACCAAGCTAAAAAAAAAAATTAAATGACAAGCTACTCTTACACCTAAATTACTTCAAATTACACACGTATGAGTTTAAACCCGACCAAAAAACTCCAATTAAGAAAAAAAAAACATTTAAAAGTGAGCCATTTTTTAGTTCTACATACACTTAGCATTTCACCAGGACAGTTTTTTAAACGATAAATCTATTATACTCATATTCTTAAATTATTTCCAACTAAACTACAATAATGATTCGGTATGAACTCATAACCTCCAACTAAGAAGATACATTCTTAATGACCTACTCTCATATTACCACTTTGCTATATACTTGAAGACTTATAATATATTATTTACGAAAATGTTCAATAAAGTGTTAGAAATATATAAATAGAATGTTGGAGAATGTGATCGGTTATTGAGGCATAAAGTGTTGGAACACATTGAAAGTAATGAGACATGGTTTGACATTTTGGATTACTCGTTTTACTCTTTTGCATTTTCGAACCATCGCTTTCCTACTTTTGTTTTAATTGGGATCGACCCATTGTCCATTGACAATTTTCTTTTCTTTTTTTATCAAACAGATTATTATTAAAAACAAAAACTAGAAGAACCTAGAAGCAAAAATAAATAAAAATCAGAAGTTATAAAAGGTTACAAATCATTAATGCACCAATCTCCCCGATCCAAATCTAACATTTTGGCCCTATGTTTTAACCAAAGGAACGTGTTGTCTTTGATTTCTTTTATAAACCTTTCGAGATGCGAGTTTCTGCATTCGAACTCCTTGCTATTCTTGACCTTTCATAGTTCCCAAATTGTTGCAAAGGTGATCACCGTCAGAATGTTTTTCGATTGTTGGGAGAGTCATGAGAACTGCGGTAAGTTTATCCGAATGTTAAACTTAAACCGAGTTATTTCATTTGAAGTGTTTCATGCACATAAAGGTAAAGTTTTGTTAAGGGTATTGTATTTTTTTCGCATAGAGTTTAGTTTATGATAGTAGTTGGATATATAGGATTCATGCAACTTGTGTAATAGAGTTAATTTGTTTATGTAAGTTGTGAATGATATATCTATCAACTTTAATATAAGTTTCTTTTAGCTCATTCCACAACACTCACAAGCAAGTTCATATGAAATTCCTAAAAAAGACATAAAACAAATAGAGATATTGTTCAAGTGATTTTTATTGTAATGTGATGTGGAGAATTGTAACAACCCGAATTCCGTAAATTTGAATTTCCGTTAAACTTTGTGTAAACTTAACGTGGGGTTTAATAGAAACCTATACTTGCTAGAACCTTACATAAATAAGTTATAATGTGGGGATTAAATGTGAAATTGTCACCTTAGGTTAATGTTATAAAAGAATTAGAAGTGGAGGGACTAAAGTGCAATTTGTGCAAACTAGGTTAGAGAAAAAGGCTGGAAACAAGAGGAGATCGACATCTCCTCCTGTTGATCGAACCCAGCCTCCTCTCCACCTCTAAATCTCGAAATTCTGGCTCCTCCTCTTGTTACCTGCGATTTCTGTGCATGTGTGTGGATTAGGAAGAGAAATCCTTGAATCCTACCATCTAATTGATCAAGTAAGTGAAACTCCTACTTAGATGCATGTGTAGGAAATCGTGAATCCTTGTGTGAATCACGAAATTGATGGGTTCTGCTTGCTATATGCTGAAATTGTGATGCTTGTACACATGTAGATAGTGTATTAGGAGGGCTAGCCTCCCAACTTGGTGACTAGCCCATGAATTGCGAAAAACCCAATTGGGGGTTCATAGACAATGAGCTAAATTGTGTGTATATGTGAATTTCCTGTGAACATTGTGTGTTAATACATGTTTTGGACTTGAATCTCACTTAATAGAGGTGAGATGGTGATTAGCAAACATGAAAACCAAGTTAGGACTAATAACATAGACAATGCCTACCATGTGTTTGATGAAATGCTTGTGTGAAGATCCTTAAACTATAATTGAGTAAATTTCCATGAATTGTGGCTAGGAAATCATAGAAGGCATGTGACAATGATCCCGTGATAAAACGAGTTGTATAATAGTAAAAATTATGAAATGTTGGTAAGGATGCTCGAATGGTGAACTTGGTGTTAATTGAGGTCTTACATGGTGATAGATTTGTGAAATTATTGATGACACCATGATTGGGTGATATCTTATAATTGATGCCATGGTTGTAAAATTCTTGTTATGGCTATGGTCTTGATAAGCTATTGATAATATAGGCAATCAAGGCTTCGAAGGGAGTAACCAAGCACACGCTAGCGGTAGTGGATCGTCAAGCAATCGAGGTAACGTATATCTTGTTCGTTATGCTAGTATGTAACAATAATAGATAGCTCACTATTGGTTGGGGGCCATAGTGAGTAGAATAGGGTACATCTTCACCTCATGAGGGAATAAATGGATTCTCTCATGTAGGGAAGGAAGTGGCTCGATCAACCAAATTGGGTTGATTGGCCTGCGTACCGCTTGCCATAGCCTTTGGGTAACTGATCCGAAGAATGCCTCAAGGGCTAATTGAGTCCTTGGTGGATGGCAAGAATGACTACAAACATATGTATGATGTTAAACTTTAATGAGTGTTTTGGGACTCTTACATGGTGACTTGTATAGTTATATTGGGTAAGGCTTAACGGGTCAAATGGGTTGAATTTGGCAAGAACCCGGTGCGTGGTAATATTGTGTGTAATTTACAAACTTGTTTGGATATTGATTCGGGATGAGTTGCAGGTCCTTGGGGTGAACCAAGTACACCCCATACAAGCCTTGGACTAAAATGTGCAAGAAAAAGGGAACAATTTGACCTGTAGCAACCGTAGCTTACGGTGGCCAACCGTAGCTTACGGTGGCCACAGGAGAAAACTGAACCGTAGCTCAGCCTGTTTAAACCGTAGGAGAAGCTGTGGCAACCATAGCTTACGGTTGACAACCATAGCTTACGGTTTCCCCATTTTTCCAAATGCTGAAATTTGTTTTTAAAAGTTATTCTAATGCTTTCTAGTGATCCCACTATGTTACATACTAACGTGTTTGTTGGGAAATACAGAGAAACGGCTCGTATAGATGGATGTCCCACAGAAGCTCGAGACCGAACGCTTGATGGGGAATTTGTGGCTGATTCAAATATGAATCCATCTTTTGTAAATGTGGTTGTTGATGTGTAATTGTTCATCAAGATTCATACTTGGTAGTTCATTTTTGGTAAATGACACTTAAACACCACCTAACCAAGAAAAAATTTTCTGGGACCAAATATAATGTCAACGTCTTAACGTTCTTTTTCACAATTATAACTCGGGTGTTACAAGTTGGTATCAGAGCCGAGGTTTGAGGGATTCAAGTGTAATTTGACTCTTGAACTCAAACCCGTGCTCGAGATAATGGCCAAGTGTTCGGTTCGAGCTTCCGCGGAGATCCGGGTATGTGTTGAATTTCTAAATGATGTATGATTATAATTCTAGTGTGTGTTATGGAAAGTAACTAAGGGTGCATAATTGATGCGCAACTTGGTAATTTCAGATCGTGTACGGGGATGGTGAGTTGCACCGGAACCGAAGATGCGGAAGACGCATGAATAGTTTAGAATGGGTTATGGGAATTGCTATAAACCCGTAACCTTAAGTGTGACACCCTTGGAAATGGCCAAGGGGAGTCCATAACAACCCTGCTCTAGACAAGGGAAATTGATACATGAACTAACTGGTTGAATTAAACTCTGTAGTGTCATGACGAACCAAGTTGGGGACGGCTTGACCCAAGAGCAGAGAGACGAGGCCCTTAACGCCCGAATTGCTGAAGAAGTCGGGAGGGCTATCGATGCCGCCCTCCCGGAATACGTGCACAAGATCCAAGAGGATCTTCTTAAGACCATGAATGAAAAGTTTGATGAGCTAAAGGGGGTTCTCCTAAATCGAAGCGGAGCCCGAAAAGACAAAGAAACGTTGTTCTTTTAACAAGTTCATGGCTTGCAAACCCCCTCACTATTCGGGTGAGGTGGATCCTATTGCTTGCCATCGGTGGATCACCAACGTGGAGGGTGTATTCCGCCGGACCCATTGTGAAGAAGATGATCAAGTGAGTTATGCCACGGGTCTACTTCGGGACCGGGCGAAAGATTGGTGGGATGCAAAGGCCCAAGAAAAAGGGGACGTTGCAATTAACGCATTAACGTGGCCCGAATTCAAAGAAAACTTTACTGAACATCATTGCCCGAAGGCAATGGTGAACAAACTCAAGCAGGAGTTTCTCAAGTTGGAGCAGACCGATGACCAAACGGTAGACCAAATCACGGGGATCTACCTTGATCGGGTCAGGTTTTGTGCAGATGTGTTGCCTACCGAAGGGGCAAGGATGTTCTTCTATAGGAACATGCTAAAGCCCAAGATTAAGGACTTCGTGCCCCTAACAAGCTTCAATACGGTGGAAGAAATGATTAACGCTGCGAGGGCTCGGGAACTTGATATCACCCGAAGGGAAGAAACCCGTGAAAGGAGAGGGCCTAATGAGGCACAGTCAAACCCTCCAAAGAAGCAGAGAATGGGGGAATCTCCCAAAAAGAAAGAGTTCAAGGGGGGAAACTCCAAATGCAAGATTTGTGGGAGGGGGCATCCGGGTGAGTGCCTCTTCAAAGATCGACCATGTTTGAATTGTGGCAAAAAGGGCCACCTTGTCTCCAATTGCCCCTCTGAAGTAGTTAGATGCTTCAACTGCTATCAGACGGGTCATAAGAAGCCGAACTGCCCAAAATTGATGGGTGAGGGGTCAAGGAGTGGGGAAAAACTGAAATCCCGCGAGCCACCGGAAGGGCATTCCAACTAACGGCCGACGAGGCCAAGATTGACCCCAACGTCGTGTCAGGTACTTTTCTGATTAATTTGTTGCCTGCACGTGTGTTATTTGATACGGGTGCTAATAGGTCATTTGTCTCATTTGATTTTATTAAGCACCCTTCATTTGTGATTGAAAAGTTACATGTACCCTTAGAAGTAGAAGTTGCTAACGATAAATCTATACTTGTTTATGATGTATGTCGGGGATGCACGATCACCATCAACGGGGAGGAGTACTCTATTGATCTCATCCCTATGGCTATGAAAGAGTTCAAGGTGGTGGTAGGAATGGATTGGCTATCCCGCCACCACGCGAGAGTGATATGTGATCACAAGACAATTGAACTCACGTCACCTACGGGAGACAAAGTCACCATACTGGGTGACAAAAGCGGAACTCCCATAATATGCTCCATGCACAAAGCGAGAAAGTATATAAAAAAGGGATGCCGAGCCTTTTTAGCTATGGTGACCGACACAAGAGTACAAGGACCGGTAATAGATGAGTTACCGGTAGTCCAAGAATTCAAAGATGTGTTCCCGGAAGACTTGCCGGGTATGCCTCCGGATAGAGATGTGGAATTCAGAATTGACCTAGTTCCGAATGCCAAGCCGGTAGCACGGGCACCATATCGGTTAGCGCCCCCAGAGTTGCAAGAACTTAATACCCAAATCCAAGAGTTGCTGGATAAGGGGTTTATTAGGCCGAGTATCTCACCATGGGGAGCCCCGGTTCTATTTGTAAAGAAGAAAGATGGGAGTATGCGGATGTGCATCGATTACCGGGAGTTAAACAAACTCACGGTGAAAAATCGATATCCCTTGCCCCGAATTGACGATCTATTCGATCAATTACAAGGGGCCAAATGGTTCTCCAAGATCGACTTGCGGTCAGGGTACCATCAACTGAAGGTGAAAGAGGAGGACATCCCCAAGACGGCCTTTAGAACCCGCTACGGGCACTACGAATTTTGCGTGATGTCCTTTGGGTTGACAAATGCACCGGCGGCCTTCATGGATTTAATGAACCGTGTGTGCAAACCCATGCTAGACAAATCGGTGATAGTCTTCATTGACGATATTTTGATCTACTCTCGGAGCGAGGCCGAGCATGCCAAGCATTTACGAGAGATACTGGAGAGACTAAGAGTTGAGAAGTTGTATGCCAAGTTCTCTAAATGTGCATTTTGGCTAAGAGAGGTGCAATTTTTGGGCCATGTAATTGGTTCCGAGGGGATTAAGGTGGACCCGGCTAAAGTTGAAGCGGTAACCTTATGGGAGGCTCCTAAGACTCCCACCGAGGTTAGGAGTTTCCTCGGGCTAGCAGGCTACTACCGGAGATTTATCCAAGATTTCTCGAAAATAGCCTTACCCTTAACGAAGCTGACTAAGAAAGAAACCAAGTTTGTATGGGGTACCGAGCAAGAGGAGGCATTTCGAAGCCTCAAACAAAAGCTAACCCAAGCCCCGGTTTTAACTCTGCCCGAGGGCAACGAGGACATGGTGGTTTACTCGGACGCGTCACAAGTTGGCCTCGGATGTGTATTGATGCAACGAGGCAAGGTGATCGCGTATGCATCTCGGCAACTAAAGGTGCACGAGCAAAACTACCCTACGCATGACCTAGAGTTGGCAGCGGTAGTGTTTGCCTTGAAGATTTGGCGACATTATTTGTATGGGGCCAAATGCACAATCTTCACTGATCACAAAAGCCTCAAGTACTTCTTCGACCAAAAGGACTTGAACATGAGGCAACGAAGATGGCTTGAGACGATCAAGGACTATGACTGCGAGATTCACTATCACCCGGGCAAGGCCAATGTGGTAGCCGACGCCCTAAGCCGAAAGGGGGACTATGCGCCCATTAAAGTGAGATCTATGCAACTTGTGGTGACCTCTAACTTGATAGCACGGATCAAGGAGGCCCAAATTGAAGCAGTCAAAGAAGAAAACTTGGAAAAAGAGCGGATTGTGGGCCAAGTAAAAGATCTAGTAGATGAAGAAAGTGGAATAAAGACCCGCTTTGGGCGAGTTTGGGTTCCCAACTCATGTGATGTGAGGAATATGTTATTAGACGAGGCCCATAAGTCTCGGTACACGGTACACCCGGGGGCAACAAAGATGTATAACGATTTAAAGGCCAATTATTGGTGGCCCGGGATGAAACGCGACATAGTCAAGTACGTCGAGAGATGCTTGACTTGTCTACAAGTCAAGGCTGAACATCAAAGACCATACGGGAAGTTGCAACCCTTGGAAATCCCCGTGTGGAAATGGGAACATGTGACTATGGACTTGGTAACCAAGCTGCCAAGAACGGCCAGAAACCACGACGCTATTTGGGTGATTGTGGATCGGCTAACCAAAAGTGCACACTTTCTCCCTATTCGGGAGAAGTCCTCATCGGAGAAATTGGCTGATATTTACATTGACGAAATTGTGTCTCGCCACGGGGTACCGGTCTCCATAGTATCGGACCGGGACACCCGGTTCACATCGGAATTTTGGCAAGGATTCCAGGAGGAAATGGGTTCTAGATTGCACCTCAGCACAGCATATCACCCCCAAACCGACGGCCAAAGCGAGAGGACCATCCAAACGTTGGAAGACATGCTTCGGGCATGTGTTATTGATTTCGGGGGAAATTGGGACCGACACTTGCCACTCGTAGAATTTGCCTACAATAATAGCTATCACTCGAGTATTGGGATGCCTCCGTTCGAGATGTTGTATGGTAGAAGGTGCCGAACACCCGTATGTTGGGGTGAAGTGGGCCAACGCGAGCTAAGTAGCCGCGAGGTGGTTCGGGAAACGTCGGCCAAGATCGACATCGTGAGGGCACGATTAAAAGCCGCTCAAGATAGACAAAAATCTTATGCGGATAAGAGAAGGAGACCAATAGAGTTCCAAGAGGGAGACTATGTCATGTTAAAGGTCTCCCCGTGGAAAGGTGTGATTCGTTTTAGGAAGCGAGGCAAGCTAAGTCCTCGATTCATTGGACCTTTCAAAATCCTTGCGCGTGTGGGCAAGGTGGCTTATCAACTGGAATTGCCAGAGGAGCTAAGCGGCATTCACAATACGTTCCACGTGTCCTATTTGAGGAAGTGTCTTGCCGACGAGAGCGCCTATGTGCCACTCGATGATTTAGTGATTGATGATAAGCTTAACTATGTCGAGAGGCCTATTGCGATCCTTGATCGTAAGGTTAAGCGGCTGAGAAACAAAGAAGTAAACCAAGTGAAGGTTCAATGGGAGCATAGGAAAGGATCGGATCTAACTTGGGAATCCGAGGAAGAAATGCAACGCTACTATCCCCACTTATTCGGTACGTGATTTCGTTTCGGGGACGAAACCCCTTTAAGGGGGGTGGAGTTGTAACAACCCGAATTCCGTAAATTTGAATTTCCGTTAAACTTTGTGTAAACTTAACGTGGGGTTTAATAGAAACCTATACTTGCTAGAACCTTACATAAATAAGTTATAATGTGGGGATTAAATGTGAAATTGTCACCTTAGGTTAATAGTTATAAAAGAATTAGAAGTGGAGGGACTAAAGTGCAATTTGTGCAAACTAGGTTAGAGAAAAAGGCTGGAAACAAGAGGAGATCGACATCTCCTCCTGTTGATCGAACCCAGCCTCCTCTCCACCTCTTAAATCTCGAAATTCTGGCTCCTCCTCTTGTTACCTGCGATTTCTGTGCATGTGTGTGGATTAGGAAGAGAAATCCTTGAATCCTACCATCTAATTGATCAAGTAAGTGAAACTCCTACTTAGATGCATGTGTAGGAAATTGTGAATCCTTGTGTGAATCACGAAATTGATGGGTTCTGCTTGCTATATGCTGAAATTGTGATGCTTGTACACATGTAGATAGTGTATTAGGAGGGCTAGCCTCCCAACTTGGTGACTAGCCCATGAATTGCGAAAAACCCAATTGGGGGTTCATAGACAATGAGCTAAATTGTGTGTATATGTGAATTTCCTGTGAACATTGTGTGTTAATACATGTTTTGGACTTGAATCTCACTTAATAGAGGTGAGATGGTGATTAGCAAACATGAAAACCAAGTTAGGACTAATAACATAGACAATGCCTACCATGTGTTTGATGAAATGCTTGTGTGAAGATCCTTAAACTATAATTGAGTAAATTTCCATGAATTGTGGCTAGGAAATCATAGAAGGCATGTGACAATGATCCCGTGATAAAACGAGTTGTATAATAGTAAAAATTATGAAATGTTGGTAAGGATGCTCGAATGGTGAACTTGGTGTTAATTGAGGTCTTACATGGTGATAGATTTGTGAAATTATTGATGACACCATGATTGGGTGATATCTTATAATTGATGCCATGGTTGTAAAATTCTTGTTATGGCTATGGTCTTGACTAAGCTATTGATCATATAGGCAATCAAGGCTTCGAAGGGAGTAACCAAGCACACGCTAGCGGTAGTGGATCGTCAAGCAATCGAGGTAACGTACATCTTGTTCGTTATGCTAGTATGTAACAATAATAGATAGCTCACTATTGGTTGGGGGCCATAGTGGGTAGAATAGGGTACATCTTCACCTCATGAGGGAATAAATGGATTCTCTCATGTAGGGAAGGAAGTGGCTCGATCAACCAAATTGGGTTGATTGGCCTGCGTACCGCATGCCATAGCCTTCGGGTAACTGATCCGAAGAATGCCTCAAGGGCTAATTGAGTCCTTGGTGGATGGCAAGAATGACTACAAACATATGTATGATGTTAAACTTTAATTGAGTGTTTTGGGACTCTTACATGGTGACTTGTATAGTTATATTGGGTAAGGCTCCTAACGGGATCATGAAATTCATGTGGTTAAGGTAGAGTTATGTGCAATCTGAACCCGGTGATCGTGGTAATATTGAAGCAATGTTGTATCATTTACAAACTGGTGGTTGTGGCATAGGTTGACCTTAACGGGTCAACGGGTAAGAATTGCAAGGTACCGATGGGTATTGGTCATGTCTAACTCTAGAGTCTACACGCTCATAGCTCAATTATGCCTTGGAACTTAGAAATGGTGGGAATCGAATCTGGATGAAAAGGGAACAAGGGGTACTGACACTGCAGGTACCACCGTAGCTTACGGTGGCCAACCGTAGCTTACGGTGGCCTACAGGCAGAAAACTGAACCGTAGCTCAGCCTGTTTAAGCCACCGTAGGAGTAGCTGTGAGCAACCGTAAGCTTACGGTGGCCAGCCGTAGCTTACGGTGGCGCCATGTTTCCAAATGCTGAAATTTCGCCTCCGTTTTAATAGCTTATTCTAATGTCGTTCTAACGATTCCACTAATGTTACATACTAATGTGGTGTGATTGGGAACTGCAGGTAGAAACGACCAGTATAGAACGGATGTCCCATCGAGCTCAAGCTCGAGACCGAACGCTTGGATGGCGAATGTTTTGATGATTCAAGCATTATGGATCCATCTTTTGTAAATGTAACTGAACTTGATATGTAACTTGTATTATCGAAGACTCGTCATACTTGGTAGTTCATGTGGTTGATAAATGCAAGACGTTATCATACCAACGAACCATTTATCAACGAAATTTTCTGGGACCACTTTTCAATGTTAAACATTCGTTAACGAAATAGTTCAAAATTATAACTCGGCGTTGTTACAAGTTGGTATCAGAGCCGAGGTTTGAGGGATTCAAGTGTAATTTGACTCTTGAACTCAAACCCGTGCTCGAGATAATGGCCAAGTGTTCGGTTCGAGCTTCCGCGGAGATCCGGGTATGTGTTGAATTTCTAAATGATGTATGATTATAATTCTAGTGTGTGTTATGGAAGGTAACTAAGGGTGCATAATTGATGCACAACTTGGTAATTTCAGATCGTGTACGGGGATGGTGAATTGCACCGGAACCGAAGATGCGGGAGACGCATGAATAGTTTAGAATGGGTTATGGGAATTGCTATAAACCCGTAACCTTATGTGTGACACCCTTGGAAATGGCCAAGGGGAGTCCATAACAACCCTGCTCTAGGCAAGGGGAATTGATATATGAACTAACTGGTTGAATTAAACTCTGTAGTGTCATGACGAACCAAGTTGGGGACGGCTTGACCGAGGAGCAGAGAGACGAGGCCCTTAACGCCCGAATTGCTGAAGAAGTCGGGAGGGCTATCGATGCCGCCCTCCCGGAATACGTGCACAAGATCCAAGAGGATCTTCTTAAAACCATGAATGAAAAGTTTGATGAGCTAAAGGAGGTTCTTCTAAATCGAGGGGAACCGGAAAAGGCAAAGAAACGTTGTTCTTTTAACAAATTCATGGCTTGCAAACCCCCTCACTATTCGGGTGAGGTGGATCCTATTGCTTGCCATCGGTGGATCACCAACGTGGAGGGTGTATTCCGCCGGACCCATTGTGAAGAAGATGATCAAGTGAGTTATGCCACGGGTCTACTTCGGGACCGGGCGAAAGATTGGTGGGATGCAAAGGCCCAAGAAAAAGGGGACGTTGCAATTAATGCATTAACGTGGCCCGAATTCAAAGAAATCTTTACTGAACATCATTGCCCGAAGGCAATGGTGAACAAACTCAAGCAGGAGTTTCTCAAATTGGAGCAGACCGATGACCAAACGGTAGACCAAATCACGGGGATCTACCTTGATCGGGTCAGGTTTTGTGCAGATGTGTTGCCTACCGAAGGGGCAAGGATGTTCTTCTATAGGAACATGCTAAAGCCCAAGATTAAGGACTTCGTGCCCCTAACGAGCTTCAATACGGTGGAAGAAATGATTAACGCTGCGAGGGCTCGGGAACTTGATATCACCCGAAGGGAAGAAACCCGTGAAAGGAGAGGGCCTAATGAGGCACAATCAAACCCTCCAAAGAAGCAGAAAATGGGAGAATCTCCCAAAAAGAAAGAGTTCAAGGGGGGAAACTCCAAATGCAAGATTTGTGGGAGGGGGCATCCGGGTGAGTGCCTCTTCAAAGATCGACCATGTTTGAATTGTGGCAAAAAGGGCCACCTTGTCTCCAATTGCCCCTCTGAAGTAGTTAGATGCTTCAACTGCTATCAGACGGGTCATAAGAAGCCGAACTGCCCAAAATTGATGGGTGAAGGGTCAAGGAGTGGGGGAAAAACTGAAATTCCGCGGGCCACCGGAAGGGCATTCCAACTAACGGCCGACGAGGCCAAGATTGACCCCAACGTCGTGTCAGGTACTTTTCTGATTAATTCGTTGCCTGCACGTGTGTTATTTGATACGGGTGCTAATAGGTCATTTGTCTCATTTGATTTTATTAAGCACCCTTCATTTGTGATTGAAAAGTTACATGTACCCTTAGAAGTAGAAGTTGCTAACGATAAATCTATACTTGTTTATGATGTATGTCGGGGATGCACGATCACCATCAACGGGGAGGAGTACTCTATTGATCTCATCCCTATGGCTATGAGAGAGTTCAAGGTGGTGGTAGGAATGGATTGGCTATCCCGCCACCACGCGAGAGTGATATGTGATCACAAGACAATTGAACTCACGTCACCTACGGGAGACAAAGTCACCATACTGGGTGACAAAAGCGGAACTCCCATAATATGCTCCATGCACAAAGCGAGAAAGTATATAAAAAAGGGATGCCGAGCCTTTTTAGCTATGGTGACCGACACAAGAGTACAAGGACCGGTAATAGATGAGTTACCGGTAGTCCAAGAATTCAAAGATGTGTTCCCGGAAGACTTGCCGGGTATGCCTCCGGATAGAGATGTGGAATTCAGAATTGACCTAGTTCCGAATGCCAAGCCGGTAGCACGGGCACCATATCGGTTAGCGCCCCCAGAGTTGCAAGAACTCAATACCCAAATCCAAGAGTTGCTGGATAAGGGGTTTATTAGGCCGAGTATCTCACCATGGGGAGCCCCGGTTCTATTTGTAAAGAAGAAAGATGGGAGTATGCGGATGTGCATCGATTACCGGGAGTTAAACAAACTCACGGTGAAAAATCGATATCCCTTGCCCCGAATTGACGATCTGTTCGATCAATTACAAGGGGCCAAATGGTTCTCCAAGATCGACTTGCGGTCAGGGTACCATCAACTGAAGGTGAAAGAGGAGGACATCCCCAAGACGGCCTTTAGAACCCGCTACGGGCACTACGAATTTTGCGTGATGTCCTTTGGGTTGACAAATGCACCGGCGGCCTTCATGGATTTAATGAACCGTGTGTGCAAACCCATGCTAGACAAATCGGTGATAGTCTTCATTGACGATATTTTGATCTACTCTCGGAGCGAGGCCGAGCATGCCAAGCATTTACGAGAGATACTGGAGAGACTAAGAGTTGAGAAGTTGTATGCCAAGTTCTCTAAATGTGCATTTTGGCTAAGAGAGGTGCAATTTTTGGGCCATGTAATTGGTTCCGAGGGGATTAAGGTGGACCCGGCTAAAGTTGAAGCGGTAACCTTATGGGAGGCTCCTAAGACTCCCACCGAGGTTAGGAGTTTCCTCGGGCTAGCAGGCTACTACCGGAGATTTATCCAAGATTTCTCGAAAATAGCCTTACCCTTAACGAAGCTAACTAAGAAAGAAACCAAGTTTGTATGGGGTACCGAGCAAGAGGAGGCATTTCGAAGCCTCAAACAAAAGCTAACCCAAGCCCCGGTTTTAACTCTGCCCGAGGGCAACGAGGACATGGTGGTTTACTCGGACGCGTCACAAATTGGCCTCGGATGTGTATTGATGCAACGAGGCAAGGTGATCGCGTATGCATCTCGGCAACTAAAGGTGCACGAGCAAAACTACCCTACGCATGACCTAGAGTTGGCAGCGGTAGTGTTTGCCTTGAAGATTTGGCGACATTATTTGTATGGGGCCAAATGCACAATCTTCACTGATCACAAAAGCCTCAAGTACTTCTTCGACCAAAAGGACTTGAACATGAGGCAACGAAGATGGCTCGAGACGATCAAGGACTATGACTGCGAGATTCACTATCACCCGGGCAAGGCCAATGTGGTAGCCGACGCCCTAAGCCGAAAGGGGGACTATGCGCCCATTAAAGTGAGATCTATGCAACTTGTGGTGACCTCTAACTTGATAGCACGGATCAAGGAGGCCCAAGTTGAAGCAGTCAAAGAAGAAAACTTGAAAAAAGAGCGGATTGTGGGCCAAGTAAAAGATCTAGTAGATGAAGAAAGTGGAATAAAGACCCGCTTTGGGCGAGTTTG
>JBCNJP010000023.1:3004001-3066025 GCA_039602395.1 Deinandra increscens subsp. villosa | reverse complement strand
TGTATTATATTACCCGTTAATGTTATAATGTTATGCGATGCAACTTGACAAGTAAAGCGTTAAACTTGTTCAAGTTGGAAAGATATGAAATATGTTAAGTAGAGTTGAACTCTAGGTAATTGGTGATGAGCCTAAACAAGGTTACACTATGACATCTTATATGCATAATGTTGAACCTTGTACGGTAAGGATACATGGGTGCTAAATAGTATATAGAAAGCCATAATCATGGTATAAATTGTTATTTGGATGCTAAGTGGATTTTATGAATCAATATGACGAGCTAAGTTTTAGTCGTTAGCTTAATGGTTTATATGAACCATAATAATTGTGAAATTGTATGAATTGTCTTGTAACGTAATCCTACACGTTATAGTATTGCAAATTTTAATGAATATAGGTACTTATGATTCAATAGTAATCTTGGCAATAAAATGCATACTTGTGCTTGCTAAATGACTCATAGGAGCCATGGTGAGCCAAAGGCTTGCATAAGGTTGCAAAAACATGTCATGGGCATTGATCTTGAATGGGGTTGTAGGAACCCCCAAGTAGTTATCAATGGTGTCTTATCGTTCACGTATGCAACCTTCACATCATTTAGGAGTGACACCACTTGACAACTCAACATGGCTTATACAATGCTCATAGCTTGCAGTAGGAACATGTATGTAAAAATGTGTGATGGCCCAGGTTTAAGTGCAATTGGAACAACTTTGAGTAAGTGAAAGTGTTGGGTAAAGCTTAATGGGTCAAATGGGTTGGAAATACGAAACGAACCCGGTAAGTAGCTTGCTCGTATGAACCACATTATCTATGGTAATTTTGCTTAATGATAGGTGTGCAAGTTGCCTTGGAGGTTGGAGACATAATGGGAAAAGACCCAAATGAAAACTTGGGAAATCTAGTAGCAAAATGGAGAATTTGACCTGAAGCCACCGTAGCTTACTCTGGCCACCGTAGCTTACGCTGGCTTCAGCATGAAAACCCACCGTAGGCCAGTTTTTGGCCACCGTAAGGCTCCTGGAGCCACCGTAAGCTACGGTGGCGGCGTAGCTTACGGTGGACAGGTTTAAAAAGTGTCGTTTTTAGCCCCTTTCTTGTATTGTAATGCTTGTATATCGGTTCTAACGCATTAAACACTAACGGGTTAGTGGTACAAATGCAGGTAAACGTAAGATATAGATGGATTCTCCGAGTTGATCAAGAACCGAACGCTTGAAGGATGTTTCGTCATGAACTTTATTTTAAAATGGTGATAGTGTTAACCCCATATGAATATCCGCGTTGGAAACTTAAAAACCATACCTTTCGTTATATGTATGTTTAAACACTGTAATATTTTGAAAAGTTTTCTGGGACCAAATTTCAAGCTAACATGTAAACGTTATTTTCTTAAAAGTGAAACTCGGGTGTTACACAGGGGGTTTTCTCACCATCGGTGAGTTTTCCGTCGTGATGGGGATTGGAGATGATCGGTTGGTTGGCAATGCCCCCGTCAGTGATCCAAATTTGCCGTTCAAAAAAAATGAGGGTTACTAATAGTGAGAAACTCTAATAAAATATGATGTGACACTAATATGAATATGAATGATAGAGTTATGTGAATGAAGAAAATAATGAATTAATGATTACTATCACCCTTAAAGATATAAAGGTAAATACTTTTTTACGAAAAAAAAATAATAATAAAAAAAAAATATAATAAATAATGAATTAATGATTACTAAAGAGTTTCTCGCTTGTATTATACATAGATTATAAAAAGGTGGGATCTTTAAAAATAAAATTAATAGTGTTTTGCGTAAAAACTATAAAAATACATGTTTCACCGAGATCAAATTGAAATGCAGTTGAGAGATCAAATTACTGATTGCACGATTAAATATTCACAATCTCTATTATATATACCTCTTTATCATCAGGAAATCACGAAAATCCTAAAGAAATTTTAATAATATATGTTTATGAGAAAACAATTTGTAACCTCGTAATGATAGAATTTGGAATTCTAACCAATATTCACAAATTATTTTACAGTTTGACCATAGGGTTGAGAGCTACCTAGATTTAACGTTTGCGAACATATCAGATCCAACGTTGACCGCTTACTCCACGACATATAATTGTCTTATACTTCTTCTATTTTAATTACAAACCTATAATTGCTCAACTTTTATATAACATATTATGTTATTTAATACTTCAACCTCAACTTCAAAGTAAACATTTTTCTTATCTTAGGACTTATATTAGCAACTTCCATTATGGTGTAGTGGTAGGGAGTTTATGTTCTATATTTGAGACACAGGTTCGATTCTTACGGGCAGCACTTTGGAAGGGGCATTGGCGATGAGGGGAGACTTGGGGCTAAAATGTCACAAGTTCGATCCCTGAGCTCCCAGGTTTTACCACCCGGCCGCTCGCGGAGGTGGATTTTCCCTGGAATGAGCTCAACTGGTGTAAATAGTCCCCGGGTTTTCCAGGACATTCGTTGGCCGTTCAAAAAAAAAAAAAAAAGGACTTATATTAAAAAAGTTATAAACTATGATATTAAAAAAAAAAAAACAAGATAATAAATGACACCAATCTAACCAAAATAATAATCATGCAATCAATCTTAGCCGTATATCTGATCTAATCGATGAAAATTTTCTACTTTACACAACATTAGCGGATGTTATACTCACCCCACAAGTTATGTGTGGTGTCGGGATTCCAGCCATGGCTCTGGGTAGGGTGTTCATTATTCGAATCAGACTCAAATAACTCGAAATTCGAATTGAATCGAATTCGAATAACTTATTCGAATTCGAATATCGAGTTATTCGAGTCGAATCCCGATTTGAACCAAATAACTTATTGGAATTCGAGACGAATTCGAGTCTGAATATTCCAAACCAATTCGGCTCAAATAACTCGAATAACGATTATATATATATATATATTTTTTTTTTTAAATATTTTATATATAATATAAGATTATATTATAGGTCAAAGTCCAAACTATTAGACTTATCTAATTTCTAACATTGCCATAGAATATAGTCAATTTCCACCCTATCCATTATATTGGGATCAATTATAACCTAAATCTTAATTCCTTCTTTTGAACTACATTCTTACCCTGGTCACTAAGGTAGCCGCATCAGCTCATGTTCATCCCTTTTCTTAGCGCCACTATTCCTACACTAGTTGCAACAGTTCAAATCTTCAAATCAATTCATCGCTAATCGGTTCATCACTAGTCCTATCACATTTTCATGTCTTTGAATCACTTCATTGCTAATATGAAAAAGAGTCAACTTCTATGAATCACTCCATCGCTAATAATATTCACGTCTACATTAGTATAATCAGTTCATCTCCGTTGTTTAAGCACCTCATCAGTGCATCCCTAATGGATTGTTGAGCCACGTGTGGTGAGTAAAAACAATGGAAGAACTACTCTAATAGTTGTAGGCTTGACAACAAGACTAAATGTTTCTTAAAAATCAACACCTGGTGTTGTTGGCTAAAATCCCTTGTGACAAGGCAGGCCTTATATCTGGTGATAGCACCGTGTTGATCTTTCTTAATCCTATAAAGCCACTTACAATCAACAAATTTTAGTTTGAGGAACACAGGAACTAAAGACCACATGCCATTTTTAATAACTACTTGAACTAAAGACCACATCCTATAAAGTATGTGGGCTCAAAAGTTAGGAGAGGAGATTTTGTTTTATGGTTGGCTATTATAGTGGAAGGTGCACGAGGTTTAGGATTTTTATGCAGATTGTGAGGTCGAGCACGAGGAAGTGGAGTAGGGGTTGACAACCATGTTATGATAGGCTATATCCGAGAAAGATGCATGGTATAGATTGGAAGTCCATTTTGTGACGATTGTATGGTCACAGATGGGGAAAAACATTGACAGCCAAAGAACCGGAGAAATGAGTGGTCAGGAGATCGTTTAAAGAGATGTTGAAATACAGAGACATGAGAGGACGTTTGAGATGACATCTGGTTAATTGATGAAATAGACAATAGTATCAAACGCAAAACGCTAAAAAGGTTAAAAAATAGATGAGTGAGCACCAAGCCTAACACCAGTTTTAACAACATTATTTGTCTTCTCTCAACAAAGTCATTCCATTCACTTGTGTGTGGTCCTCATGGACATGAAAGTTCATATGATATGCCAAGAGAGGTCAAGAAGAAAGTTAAGGATCTACATTCACCTTCCCAATTAGATATCACCTTCTTGATTTTGATGTTAAATTGATTTAGTCATTTTAACAATGTTTGTGAATACATGGTAAATATTATATTTCAATGTATTGAAAAAATCAAGAGAACAAAAAGGGACTAAGCTCCACACATCATACTAGATTAAATTAAATATCACAATCCGATAATGAATTAGCAAAATCTACTCAAAATAGAAAATAAAAATGACACTCATCCTTATGTTTGCTAGGGATGTAACTTTATACACTGAACATGAAGTTAAAGCATGTTTTAGTTATATTAGGTTTATTTATTATTTTATTATGGAATTAAAGGCTGTGTTTTTTGTTTGGACTAAAATCAATTCATTGAATTGTCACCCTCACTTGCTTAAATGCTTCTCACACCTTTTCCAGTCTCCCCACCTATGACAGTTTTAATTAATTACCTCATTAACTATTTTATATATTTAAGTACATGCTTTCTTTCTTTTCAAATCAAATAGCAGAATAACTAAAATGGCCCATCACATTACTATCAAATAGCAGAATAACTAATGAGGTCACCAATGGTCCCTTATATATTTTTGATGTGGGAAGGAGGGAATTTGTAGCATTGATTTAAACTAACAATGGGAAAGCTATTTTTTTTAACAGCAAAGCAAATGCGCGGAATTAGGGAAATATATCATAAAGCTAATATGTTTTTTAGTTTATAAAATTAAACATAAATCATAAATGTATTTAACTTTCAATAAGAACAAGTTCTTGAATTTGATATGAGATTTAGAGTATCAAATGACATTATTTAATCGTTTTTACCTGATAGTTTCATCACGGAGGTAGAATCATAATTCTCTGATCGATTAATATTTTACATATTTATTATTATAAGATTTTAAAAGACTAAATGAATATTATTAAGAATGTCATCTTCATTAATATTTAACTTATGATATCTACCCAGCAGGATTTCAATTTATAGCTGGTATAGCAAGGCTCAGGATGTATACACAAATACTTTTGATTTGGACACAGGATAACTATGATCGTGAGCTTCTAAACAACCCAAAGTGTTTTTTTTTATTGGTTTTTTTTTTTGTTCTTTAAAAATGTTTTTGATTATTTAATTTTATAAACATTAAAAACATCTGATCACTATATAATAAAGATAAAGTACTTAAATAAGTTAAACGAAGACAGTACTGATGTAAAATAATAAATTTTGAAACTCAGAGTCTTTGTGGGACCGTCTCGATGACTTCTCGACAAGTCTTTGTCAGTGTTGAGTCCCCACGGCCATGGTTTTTTTATTTTCAATTTTTTTTTCAACACAATTTTAAAAAAAAAACGTTTGGAAGTTTTTCGAAAAAAAACCATGGGCCCTGTGGACCCAACACCGGCAAATACTTGCTATCGAGACTGTCTAGGCAAAGACTTTAAGTCTCAAAATTTATTATTTTACCATCAATACTGTGTTCGTTTAACTCATTACTTTATTATATGACGAATAGATCTTTTTAATGTTTATAAAATTACTTAAACAACTACGTAATATATTTATAAAAAAAGAGTTTAACTTAGAGCATGTGAGTCAAAAAAAAAAAAAATTTAAGAAAAAAATACACTTTGGGTCGTTTAGGAGCCGACGATCATGGGTATACTATGTCCAAATCATATGTGTTTGTGTCTAGATCATGTCCCAACCTATAGCAATTAAAAATCTTTTAAATTAAAATATTGTTTTTTTTTTTTTTTTTTTGCTTTTGTTTTTCAGATTTACCATGACTTTGAGAAATGAGAACTGAGGGCCATTTTAACTTTTGTTGAGGCTATTGGAACTTTGGAAGAATTTCTTTTCTGTTTTCTTTTCTGTTCTTTTTATAACTTTTTTTCTTTATACATTTTCCTTCCCTTCCCAAAAAAAATCTTTTAATTATTTTATTCTCATAATCAAATAAAATAATTTATTATTATAAGTCATAACAATATTTTTTTTCTGAACAGTGTGTTTGACCTTTGGATTCTTACAACATATGCCTATTTTACACATTCCCTGCATCCCCATTCCCTATCACCCCCCACTATAGCTTCAACCCTTCAATGAAATGTTCTTTTCCATGCTTAATTACCATTCTACCCTTCCCCCCTAAACCCATCAAGTACACCTTCCAATGCACAATGTACAACCCCCCACATTTCCCCTTCCCCTATATAAACAAAAGTGCACCAACATTCATTCCCACTTCACCAAAACACAAAAACAAATCATCAAATGGATGTAAGTTCAAGTTTCAGTTCAAGTTCAAGTTTCACTTTACCCCCTTCAACTTCTTATTTTTTTCAAATCACACCCTAATGATGAACAAAAAAAAATTAATAAATTTCAATGCTCTGTTTTAGTTGTAGTTTAAAACTTTCAGTTTACCCCTTTCAACTTTCTATTTTTTTTCAAATCACACCCTAATGATGAACAACAAATTTCAATGCTCTGTTTTAGTTGAAGTTCAAGTTTCAGTTTACCCCTTTCACCTTTTTATTTTTTTCAATTTTTTTCAAATCACACCCTAATGATGAAGTACTGATGAACTACAAATTTCAATGCTCTGTTTTTTTCTGTGCAGGAATTCAGGGGTAATCATATTCCGGCGTTCGGAAGCTGGGATTCCGGCAACCATCTTCCGTTTACTCAATGTTTTGAGTCTGCCCGACAAGGTGGTTTCGTCGGTTACAGTTACGGTCACAGTCACGGTCACGGTCACGGTTACCCTCAAGATCGGGATCTTTACGTCGCCGGAGATCTTTACGAGAACAACGTCGTAACTCCGGCCATGATCGTCGTTCCTCGCCGCCGTTTAGTTGTATGACCTTTTCTCCGACTTATCTTAACTATGTTTTGCAAATGCTTAGAATTTTTTTTTTGTTTTTTTTACAGATCTTTTTGTGTTCTAAATTTAATAATTGGCTTAAATTTTTTTATTTCTTAATCTTTAAATTTTACTAAAGTTGTAAAGTTGCACCAAAATAAGAGTGTTTTTTATGTTTTCATATTTTGATATAATAAATATATTTTAAATCATTATATCAGAGAGGTTATTTGCTTCTTCCATCTGACCCCCCGAGAGGCCCCTCGACGGTCTTTTCGGTGTCCGTTGACGGGTTTCGACGGGCATTTCATGGTCCGTCGACGGGCATTTCACGGTCCGTCGACGGGCATTTCACGGTCCCGTCGACGGGCATTTCGGGTCCGTCGACGGGCATTTCGGGTCCGTCGACGGGCATTTCGGGTCCGTCGACGGGCATTTAGGGTACATCGTCGACGGGCATTTAGGGTCCGTCGACGGGCATTTCGGGTACGTCGACAGGCATTTCGGGTCCGTCGACGGACATTTCGGGTCCGTCGACGGGCATTTAACGGGCATTTCGGGTCCGTCGACGGGCATTTCGGGTCCGTCGACGGGCATTTAGGGTCTGTCAACGGACATTTCAGGTTCGTTGATGAGCATTTCGGGTCCGTTGATGGACATTTTGGGTCCGTCGACGGGCATTTCGGTTCGTTGACAGATTATATTATTAATGTAGTTATTTGCTTCCTTCATCTGGACCGAGAGGTCCGTCGACGTGCATTTTCGGCCCGTCAACAGACATTTTCGGTCCGTGGCGGGCAATTTCGGCCCGTCAGCGGCATTTTCGGTCCGGGTGACGGGTAATTTAAGTCCGTCACCGGACATTTTTGATCCGTTGACGGGCCTGTTTACTATGTCAACGGGCCTTTTCGGTCCGGTCGAAACAGAACCGTCTATCTAAACAGACGGGTTTATCGGTTTTAACCGGTCGATTAAGGATTAAACTATGTTTTTTAAAAGATTACATTTTCTTATTTGACTAATGGGTTGTATCAAATCAGGCTAAAGTTCCGGCGAGGCGGTCGAAGAAGGAATCAAGGGTGGTTTCCGATTACGATTACGATTACGACTACGATTTCGTCTACGGCTCAAACAAACATTCCCCATCGGAGCACCACCTGAAAAAAGCTAACGACGTTAAAGTCAACGTTAAATCAAAGGCTGTCGATGAGGACTTGTACCAAGTCTCGCCGGAGCTCCTCCGTGCGCCGCCGCGAAGGGTAAAAACTAAAAACTCCAACAACACTTTACATCACGGTTCTCTAGTCTAGTTTTTTTTTTTTTTTTTTTGTTTTTTTTTCCTGACAACTTATGAATCCCCGTAGTTTACGTAATCAAGTTTTGTCTGCTTTTAACATGACTGGTGGGCCCCAAAAGTCAAACCATTATTAAAGTCAACACCTCACAAGTCAATTCTAGTTTATTGTTTAAAAAAAAGTTTATTGTTTAAAAAAGATTTTGTCTTGTTATGCAGAAGAGCAAAAGATGGGGGTTGTTTTCAATGTGCATGCAGCCAGCTTCTTCATGTGTAATGTGAGATCTTTGAGGAACAAAAGTTAGATTATAGATATTATTAGGGTTTTTAATTATATAATATACTAGTGTGTGTGAAAAAAATGGTGAAATGGCCCATGGATATGAAGTTGAAGATGAAGATGATAACCATGAACTCATGAAGATGGAGGATGAAGATTAGGATTCATGGTTTTTTTTGTTTTTGATGTAATCAATGAATTTTTGTTTATTCACTTGTTATGTTTCAAGAAATGAGTTTTGGGCCACTAATTATTATCTTAACCATTTTGAATGACTATTATAGTTTTGGGTCTTGTTTATTGTTATGTTTTGGGCCATGTAATTTCAAGAAATGTTTAATATTTTGGTTTTGTTTATTGTTATTATGTTGTAATATTATAATATGTAGGGCTTTATTGAAATTAGATGAAATAGTTTGAGCAAAAGTGGTGTGTTCCATAAGAAAGTTGTCAAACCCTACTATTAACAATTAGTAAAATCTTATTAATGGCACATGGGATTAGGTCTAGGAGTAAGTTACAAGACAAGAGTTTATGAGTTACTTTTTTAACAGCAAAAAGCGAGTCTAGTTTTATTTGTGCTCAAAAGATAAAGAGGCCCCCCTGTCTTAAAAAAAAACTTTTCATTGACTAGTAAAGTTTAGTGTTTGAATGTGACAAGAATTAAATGTTGTAATAAGAATATATATGAAAAAATTCTTCTAAATTTGGTGAAGAAAATAAATTAATAAGAAAAAAAGGTAAAAGAAGATGGAACTTTTTATGGTGTGTGATGGTCTATGGTTTTTTGCTATAATTATGAAAGGCTTCTACTAGTGCATGCTCTAAAGTATAAAACCAACCAGAAAAAGTCTTTGATTTGCAGGCTCTGCTAATAGTAATACCACTACTCACCCTTTACTTGAAAGTGACATGAGTATGACCTATTGTCAATTTGTGTTGGGGGACCTTGTACTACCAATATTTAATTCTATTTTTGTTTTTTTTCCTTTTTAAGTTTTAAATGATTTCTAATATATGAAGGATCGAATTACAATAAAATGGCAGATAAACGTCTAATAAGTTACGCCGCAACCTTATTTTGGCTAAGATTTATTAATATATGTTTAGAAAGTGATAATTTCAAGGGTTTATGGAATTCTGGATTTCATGATCACCCTAGAAAATAGAAAGAAAAAATAAAGACAAACTTGAGTTATATGGGGACATCGATCGGCTATGGTGAGAGACCTGGAGATGTTAACGGTGACCCATGCGTGAAGCATAACCCAAGAAGAAGTTGATTGACGTGTGACCGGACACAAAGAGACAGTGTGGTCTCTTTGCATCTTGAGAATTCGAGATGATTAAGGGATGACTTGTTTGGTCGGTAACCGGATAATATTTTTTTTTCTAACCCCTAAAATCAATTGGCTGTCACGTCTCTAATTAAGGAAAACTTGTACATCGGCCACATCATCATTATTTTATCAATCCGGGAGAAAACTCACCACTTTAAAAAAACCCTTCAGAGTCATGATGGAACCTGTAACCTTAAGAGGCCTGAAGCTCTAACCCTAATTCTCGATACCGGATGATAATAAAATTTTAATAGTATACATGAAATAAAAAAGTATGAGAAGTTTCTAATTAAGCTTAAACATTTTGTTGCTTTAGCCTCTAGGTGCTACTTTTCTTACATGCATGCTTTTTCACAAGAGTTAAAAAAATATGGCATTTTGCTTACAAGATACAAAAGCTTTGTCTAGTTTATGTTACGAGTGTGACAATGTGAAAAGGGATTAGTGTCTTTTTGGAAAAAGAAGATAGAAAATGTGGTGGAGTGTTTCCTTTTATTGGTGGTGCACATGCAAAGGGACAGAGACTTGTATTGAAAGATAGGTGTTCAAATCCAACATCTTTTCAAACATAACTTTTTCTTTTTGTTTTCATCTATCCAAAATTGTGAAAAATATGTTCACCATATATATCTTTCCTATCTTAGATGGTTCATTAGTGTTTATATTTTAAGTTTTGTTTATTGTTTATAAAAAATAATACAATAAAATAATCTCAAAGTGAGGAGAAAATGAAACCAAATCGCAGAATTAAGATGCCATATTTACTCGAAAATCGAAAGGGCTAGTTGTCGTGGGTGTCAGCATAAAAGATGTACGTGGAAGATGATGTTTGTCGTCTATGACTTTGTGTGTATGTCTCTCGAGGTGGCTAGCTTATTTTAATTTTTATTTAATTCCAATAAGAAAAAGAAAGGCTGATATTTTATATCATATTTTCTGTTTAATGTTTAATTAATTTGATAATTTCTGCTTGATATTTATGATTAAATGTATCATATATGAGTCATGACAGTGTTTCAGGACCGGACTTTTCGTTCTTAGCAGCATCAGGTTCGTTCTAACGTCTTTACCTTTGGTCGATTGTGGGCTACTAAATGCCACGACCGGTGGGCCCGTGCCCATTTTCGGATCGGTGAATTTGGTTATGTGGCGGGCTTTTTTTTAGCAGACTCCCCACCTTAGACAGCCTCCTTCGGAGAAACATTCCGGTTCATGATCCCCTTTGATGCTATGTAGGGAGACTTGATGAGTCTTCAGACCGCCTGACACATGTTTTCGGGCTGCCGTTTTGCGTCTGAAATATGGTCTTTCGTCTCTAGGTGGCGTAAAATCCCCCTATTTTTTGCTTCTCGGTGAAGGACTTAGCCCTCGTCAACTATTCCTGCCCCCCCCCCCCCCCCCCGGGGGCAATGGCATGGGGCTTATTGTGCAGGCTATCGTTCACACGGCGTGTTGGGCGATTTGGCGTGCGAGAAACGAGGTTGTTTTCCAGACGAAACGGGTGACAGCTTAAATGCTCTTTATGGATATCAAGTCGTTGAGTTTTCATTGGATTTCCAATAGGAGTAGGAAATGAGATGTTAGTTGGAGTGATTGGTGTAGTTTCAACCTAAATATGTAAGCTCCCTTTGTTTGGTCCCGTTCTAGCATCTTGCTAGTGTCGAGACCGTGTTTTTAATGAAATCGCCGTTCAAAAAGAAGGATATTTACCTTTTAATCTCATACAGATACCAAACTAACATTTACCTTTTTTTAACCGGATATAAAAGAAAAGTGACAATATAACGAAATTAAAAGCGGTCTAATCCTAGCCTTGGTTTTGACATTTTTTACGGCAAAAGCTTTTATTAAAAAGACTAGCAAGAAACAAAAACCACGAAAACGGTTAAAAAAGAGTGACACTCAAAGTACTTTGGGTTGCAAAAACCATGACACGTACATGTGACATTGATTAATGTACAACGGAGCAAGATTTATTTACGACTAGAAGTTGTCTTTTTCATGTGTTTTACATATCTAACCTTTTAATTAAATAAACCTTCCATGATCTTTTCGTTTTATTGGTTGTGTTTACATATAATCTGTTTTCGGGCTGCCGTTTTACGTCTGAAATATGATCTTTCGTCTCTAGGTGGTGTAAAATCCACCCTATTTTTTGCTTCTCGGTGAAGGACTTAGCCCTCGTCTACGATTCGTGCCCCCCAGTAATGGCATGGGGCTCATTGTGCAGGCTATCGTTCACACGGCGTGTTGGGCGATTTGGCGTGCAAGAAACGAGGTTGTTTTCCAGAAGAAACGGGTGACGAGCTCAAATGCTCTTTACGGATATCAAGTCGTTGAGTTTCCTTTGGATTTCCAATAGGAGTAGGAAATGAGATGTTAGTTCGAGTGATTGGTGTAATTTCAACCTAAATATGTAAGCTCCCTTTGTTTGGTCCCGTTCTAGCATCTTGCTAGTGTTGGGGCCCTGTTTTTAATGAAATCGCCGTTTAAAAAAAATAAAAAAAGATATTTACTTTTTTATCTCATACAGATACCAAACTAATATTTACCTTTTTTAACCGGATATAAAAGAAAAGTGACAATATAACGAAAATTAAAAAAGGCTTCAATCCTAGTCTTGGTTTTGACTTTTTTTACGGGTAAAAGCTTTTATTAAAAAGACTAGCAAAAAATAAAAACCACGAAAAATGGTAAAAAAAGAGTGACACTCAAAGTCCTTTGGGTTACAAAAACCAAGACACGTACATGAGACATTGATTAATGTACAACCAAACAAGACTTATTTACGACCCGAAGTTGTCTTTTTCATGTGTTTTACATATCAACCTTTTTTATTAAATAAACCTTTCATGATCTTTTCGTTTTATTGGCTGTGTTTACATATAAGTCTGATAAATCAGCCTCCTACAGACCCTGTTTTTAACCAATTCAACCCCGATATCGATGAGGCTTTTTTTAGCACCTTGCCTGCGAGGCGCTCTTTAAAACCATGGTGTTAAATAGACATATAAGAAACCAAACATTTGATAACACACATGTGTGGAAAATGTACACAATAGAAAGGAGTAAGGACACTTAATTATGAGCCTTGCAAAGCCCTAACTCTTGCGGTTAACTCCCTTACCTGATTTCTCAAACGATCCGGGTTACAGAAAAAATCCACAAAAACCTGCCTTTGAAGTGCCATTTCCTGAGAGTGATGCTTTACAATCTGTCATTCCAAGAAAGTGTACTAAGGTACCAAATTTTGATGCGATATAATCATATTTGACACGCTAATTATTTATCATTAGTATAAAGTTTGAAGGAAAAAAAAGGTGTTTCAGGTCAACCAGGTCCAACCCGTAAAAAGATTACCTCATTCTTCTTGTTGTGTTCGTGTGTTACTTCTTCAACTGCGGCTGACAATTTGGCATTCATCTTTTCCATCTCGTCTCGTTCTTTCATTAGAGTCTAAAACATGCAGAAAAGGGAAATGTTTTTTAGCTTATAAATAACACTGTACTGATAAATGACAATTTTGTAAGCTTAGAAAGACAAATTACAATTTAAAATTTTTCTCTAAAAATAAATATTTAAAGCAGTTGATGGATAGTCTACCCGAGGTGTCAAAATTGGTTGTGCAGTGGTAGAGGAAGCAAATAACAGTTGTTGCAAACTTTGGATGAGAATACACCTGTATATAATATTTAACGAAAAACAAAACCTTTAAGTACATTACAACATTACTCGTAAATGGGTCCATTTGGGTTATGTTTTATCTAGAACAGGTCAAATGGGTCGACATGTTTGTGAATGCATATATATCATCCTAAACTGTTACCTCAATATATTATTCTAATAATATAGTTTTAAAAAGCGTGAGGCAAACCAAGGCGATAGGATTATTAGATTTGAGGTGTAAGGTATTTTTATAACCTTTTTAATATTTCTTGCCAGGTTTATATATAAAGTATATAAATATATGCAAAATAATTAATAAATAATAAATGAATCAGGCCTAAGCCGCGCTTGAGCTTGAAAAAATACTAACGAGCCGACCTAGAGCTTTAGACATGGAGCTAGAGGCGAGCCAAGCTCAAGCTCTTTAAGTTGAACAAGCTGAGGATCGAGCTTGGCTCGTTGGGGATATTTAACGCATTAACTGTATACATAAGTTTTTAAAATTAAACAAAAAAAGGGTTTCAGAGGCAGCCCATGTGATGACTTACAACTCATTGATGCATCTGCTTCTATCTTCTGGAAGTGCATTATCCAAGTCAGATTGTAGGACCATGAGGTCTGACTGAAGGCTGGATATCTGCTGCACGAGCCCTGGTGCGGACACATACGTCGACAAACCTCCTTGTGAATCTAGGAAAATGTTAAAAAATGCCAGATCGTGTTCAAGATTTTAGAGCTCGGTAATTGAACATATTTAAATCACTTATTACTAAGAGTTTAACTTACTTGAATGAATGCTTAAAAGATCTCTGACACCATGTAGAAATGTATCTCGATCATCAACAGCTCCTTGTTCTTGTACATCTGATGATGCTTGAATTAGTGCCAGATAACGGCCCTACGTAATAGGAAAATAAATAAATGCTAAACAGAATTTTGTCACATACAATTAGTACAAAGTTTAAGATTTTTTAATAACAGTGTCTCAACTGTCATATATAAATAAAAAAAATTATATTATTTCAGTAATAATCTAATTCTTCAAATAAAACGGTTTAGGAGGCTTTATGTGTTAAAAAATACTCTTTGGACGACTTTCAACCCATTTACTTTTTAGTTATTTTTTATTAAACTTGACCGGTTATGAAATGAAACATAATCTAAATGGTGTTGCGCATACCACTCGTCCGTTGGTTGCTGATAGGTAACCATGGAGTTCTGACTCGATAACTTTGAGTAATGAAAATGCTCCAAGCATGGTCTTCTTTTCAAATTGGCATGCTAATTTCAATAATTGATGCCTTGCAAGCTGGTTAATCAGATGGCTTATGAACTGTCAAATAAAACAGTAGGAATTTGTTTTTCCATGAATTAGTTCAGTTTTTAGTTAACTATTATGTTCATATTATTTTGTATTCAGTTTGTTACTTGTTAACTAGGATATTAAGTGTTGATAGCATAAGTTTAAAAAATATACCGCTTTCTGACGTTGAATATAATATTCTTGTCGCATGACCTTTAAATCGTAATCACCTGAATTAAAGATCTATTTACATTCCAGTTATAGCTTTCATAACAAAAAAGATAAATCGAACTTCATAAGCACGTTTAAAAGTTTGATTAAATACATACCTTGCAGAATGTATGTGTCTTGTAGCTGAGCCAGCTCCCAACATAAATTAGGAATAGTCTGGGAAAAACACAAGTGTAAATATTTAATTATTTACTAGACTGTGAAACTATATAGTACATGCCAGTAACTATCAAAGTGGGTTCAGGTTAAAATAACATAAAACTTCTGTGGAGGCCATATTCAATTCGTTTAACCGACTGCCCCATTTGGGATGTGAACAATAACCCAAATCTAAACAATACAAGCAAGTGCAAACCTCAGATAACAACTTGTCTTCTTTGTTTTGTAGATTTGAAAGTTCCCCAACCAATTCAACATGTTTTCTCCTGGTGAAACAAATGCAAGCCATCAACCAACATGATGCAATCTAAGTTATTATAAGTTTATAACAAAACTTCCTTTGTTTAGATAAATGAATATCATTATGTATGTATGCTCTGATAACATAAAAAGAACGGTGATTTATACCTAAGTGAATGAAGATCAAGGTGAATATGAGCTTCATCTGAACTCACTTGACCTTTAAGTGTTACAAGAATAGCTTGCTGTTTCGCATTCTCAACTTGAGCTTCTACCCACTGCCTTTCACTGGTTCCAAATCTGCATATTTAACAATGAATACAAACAAATATCAGAAAAATAAAAACAAAAACAAATATCAAACACTTACACAGACATACATGGATCGAAGCCTTTGCAATTCTGAAACACGTTTATGTGATTTTTGCGAGTCGGCTTCATCATGAAACAACCACAATATCTTTAATCAGAAACAATATGCTGGAATCTCACTCAAGAATGATATACAACAAGTTAAACTACAACAAACAGAAGTAAGAGATTGGAAGATTAAAAAGGGTGAAATCGACAATCACCCCGCACTAAGTTACCGGAGATACCATCAAGATTGACCTGTGAACATTTGGATTTTCCTTCCTCTGCCACCAAACGGTAAGGACCCTGATTCAAAGCATCATTTTGTATTATCATTAAAGTGACCAGAAAACAATCATTTTGTATTTAGTTGAAAAAAAAATCATTACATTGTTCTCCTACATGTTAAGAAAAAAGTAAAATACAAATAAAATGCAGTATGACATATACCGTGTCTAGTTGCTTTACAAACCATTGATTTAACTCTTTCATACATGACGAGTCAGCAAGCAAATATGGACGGAAGTCAGAGTATGCCAAATATATGCCATCTTCTGCATATCAGAAAATAAAGACCCATGAAAAAATGGCCTTTTTATTTAGTAAGTCAAGACCGGATAACTAAAAAAAATTACTTTATATGGGTTTAAATAGTACCATCCCCTGAGTGGAAATGAGCCAACTCTTGTGCTGTACAAGCAATCCGTCCAAGAACTGCATTCATCTACAATTACAATGAAACAAGTTTTCGGACTCATACATTAAACTATATCAAGTTAACTTCTAGAAAGCATACTAAGAATAGATAGTTATTATGTTTTTGTCAATGTACCTCCGAGTTTCTTGCAGATAGATTATCATCTGTGGTATTTAGTAATCCGTTAACAGTAGATGTTGATGCAACTCTTGCCCTTTTCCCTTGAATTAAAGATGAAGCTTGTGTACTGAGCATGTCATATTGAGATTGTAGATGCCCAAGTTGTCTTTGCAGCTCAACAGCTTCTGCTTTATAGGATAAAGTAGCATCCCTTTGAAAAAAAAAAACCAGAACATGATAATCATAGAATGCAATTATCATTATCATTGTTTAGTAAGATAACAGAAACTGTAGCAAACTTTGTTACATTTGGCCAAGTTAGCACAAAACAGGTCCAGTTATAAGTTATGCTTGCCTTTACTAAATTTGGAGTATCCATCTATATTCTATTATCTGGATTAATAAATTACAAGGAGATAGAAGGCAAATGGGCAACAAGTTGCGCCGCTAAACCCTTTTAGCAAAACCAAGCCGTTTAAAAACTACATTCATAGATCTAGGTGTCATGACATTAGTGTATGACACGTTGGACCCTGCCAAGTAGCTCAACGGCCTCCGGTGCGAGAAAGCCAAAGGTATCAAAAGCAAATGGAACAAACATGTGTTGGTTGTCAAGGCAGGCCTTCTCATGTTTGGCCACTTTGCATGAAGCGGCTTTCAAAGTAGCCTTACCTGTTGTGAAGGTACCACACCCTAAGCTCACGAGGGGTGAAACCCCTGTAAAATCCACACATGCCTGTTTTGAAAAGAAATAAAAAATAATAATACTTTTTTGGCAGCCCAATGGAGTCCACTGCAGCAAAAAATTCTAAGTCAAATATCCAAGTCATGAGATCATGAAGAAATTCAGAGTTTGATCCATTCAACTCATTTGTTTGACTTATAACAGCTATCCGTGAAACTATCTCTATCGCTTTCCTAGTTTTCTATAGCTTCGGTTCTTGGATTTTCAAATCTTATTAAATTTTACAAAATTAAATGTTTGCTTTGAAAAATCATATCAAGGTCCCTATTTAAAGGCTCACAAGGTGTATGAGAAAACATAACCTTAAATTTAAAAATATCTCAACTTGTGAACTTTTAAGACACAAAAGGAGTTGATTCTTGATTGTTGTTAGCATGGTTTTGTTGCTTTATCATTTCAACTTTCTCCAGTTTGATTAATGGTGGTGTTTAAGTACGTCATCCTTTATTCCATCAGATTGCCAGGCTTGATGGTGGCCTGGTGGGAACTTAACCAAGTCATTAAGATTAATGTTTATATGTTTGATTATTGTTATCTTACTAATCTCCCATCTACGCATCAGGTAGTAGTTTGGTGCTCCATATATATTAAACGTGTTTAACAAAATGTGTAACCATATAAAAATATTCAGTATCCAACACGAAAAAATCATGGCCTCCGGTAGAAACAATGACATGCACAAGTTTATGAAAAAACAATTTGTTCAGCAAACTGTACTTTGAATCTTTCAGAAGGGACTAGGCCCTAGGGAGACAGGAGTTCGATAAAACAAACTTATTCATGCTTATGAAAACCTTGAAAGTGTTCTCTTAGCAAATTTATTGAGCCAAAAACAAGAGTTACCAGTTATGTATGTTTAAACATCAGATCCCATGACAACTAACACATGCTAATATGCTAGTTTAAATAGTGATTTTGATTAGAGACACCAATAAAGAAACTATATGGGTTTTTAGTTCATTGGAGACATAATCACTTGGTAGAGGTGAAGCAATGAACATAAATTTACCGTATCTCTTTTAGTCCTTCCTCAGCTCCAAAAACCGCCTCCTGATTATCTCTCCTTGTTGAAAATGCTGAAATGCTTTCAAAGGCAAAATCTAGGTCTTCCCCCTGTCAAAACATATGATAGGAAAAAAGTAACACTTAGAAAACTAGAATAAATTGGGTCTTTGCTAAATAGACATAGATCAGCAACTAATTAGCAAATGATGCCACAAAAAGATGCTACATAGTTCAATAACTCATATGCCCTCAGGCCTCGGCCCAATCTTCAAATGCACCGAAGGGTCTTGAACAAATATGGAATCCATTGTCATATGTGACTAGAAGAATAAAATATGAAGCATATATTGTGATACAAAGGTTGGTTGTCACGTTTTTAGTAAGGATGTAGATACTCCGTTACTTCAAATACAAATTAAGACTTTCGACTGTTCTCCACCAAATCTTTTGGTTTTAAGCCAGAAAGGCAATGAACCACAGTCAAGAAGTTTTCACCACTGAACCAGTAAAGATAAACATCATCCAAATGGATTATTCCTAACATTTAACATCATGTCCTCCTCCATTAAGCAAACACATGAACATTAAAAGGCTTGAACACATATGTATTATCCATTTACTTAGTCCACTAACTCGAATTCCAAACTGAAGATACAAATTTACTTTTACATTCGACTTCAAGCTGTTGTACTCAATCTGACACAAAAACCAATCTATTTTCACCTTGAAATCGATCAGTAGTTGTGTTTATTCAACATAACCCTTGTTTACTTTTTTTCCACTTAAAGTGCCTCTTGTGACTAGATTTAGTTTCAGAATAGTGATAATAACAGAGGCAACTACATAAAATAAGCCTGATGATTACCTCCAAAAGCTTTCCATCTTGTATAAACTGCTCATACCTAGATAACAATAGAAACATATTTTTTCAGCATTTGCCACACAATACATGATATAGCATTAGATTCTCCAAAGTCCAAGGAGAGACTTTATTGTGTGTATATATCATTACCAAAACATATCCTATGTTATATTTTTAACTTACAAGATAAATAACTCCATAGATGCATACCTCTTGAAAATTCACCGTAAATATCAAGGATGACCGGACTTGACTGATCATACCGGAAATCTAATAAGCTCTGATTGGACCTTGACGAACTAGGATGCAATTTATACTTAACGGTCAAGTCCGATCATCCTTGATTTCTACATTCACATAAATTGCATCCTAGTTCGTCAAGGTCCAATCCTAGCAGTTGTGGACCGAAGAGATTATTAGATTTCCGGTGTGATCGGTCAAATCCGATAATCCTTGATTTCTACATTCACAAGGTCACATTGCTCATAAGTGAAAAATTAGGGCAAATTACGCTGCATAATTGCAATCCTAAAACCGTTTACTCTTATCCAGAAACCGATCCGAAAACGTCAAAGAGCTAATACACACAACTGTAAACACATAAAATTGCTGTCTAGAGAGAGAAATACGAAGATGTAACTAACTGAGAGAGTTCAGAAGCGGAGAGGACGTTGGAGGGACGGAGGCTGGAGCAGAGCCAATCGAGTATAGGACGAGCATCTTCGTACTGAAAAGGCCATTCGAAACTGTCTGGATCGAGTGCCTCGTGACCTTCGTAGCCTAATTCGCCCAATAATGAACACAGTTTCGCCCCGCTCATCTGCCGATTGCTGGTTTCAGTGAATGATGTGATGAATTTGTTGACAATTGGAGTGGCGGAGATGATCGGAGATGCAGATGAGATGATAACTGACGTCGGAGCATTCTCCGTTTGAAACTTTGAACGAGGGATAGAGGGGTTTGGCGCCGACCGGGCGAATTGACCCGTTTTTTTAACCCGGTACTTTTCGTTGATGGCAAATTTGACCCCTTAACTTTCAAATAACTGACCAGAGGACATTTTATGTATGGTGGTGTGATGCTCGCTTTAGGCTTGGTGTAATGGGGCGTGGAGAGGTAAAATGGTGCCCTCATACTCTCATAGCGTCCCAATATCGTCCTTGGAGAGTTGAGAACATTATAGGGCAACAAAAATATTTCTCTATTTCCTCATTCTGGCTCCCCTCTCGTTGACTACTTTTCTTTCTTTTTTTGATTGTCTAGATATTTTTAAGGATATTTTTAATATATAATATTATTAGGCAATAATTATGGCTCCATCCACTACACCACTTTTAGTAATGGAGTTCATTGATGACTAGGATGCCACTCGTTAGAGAGATCGGGATCACTGACGGGCCACTGGCCCACCCGATCATCTCAATTCCCTGTGTATAGGACCTCGGAGACACCCTCAAAAGAAAACCCATCACAGGTGAGAAAATCCCTAGATCAACCTGAAACCCTATTTTTTGTCACGTGAGGATTTGAACCCAAGATTTCACATTTTAATGTTTTAATTATTTATTAAATTTAATCGTATATATTTGAAACAAGTAATTTAATCGGTTGAAAAAGAAGTGGGCCACATTTATCTATTCTTCACACCCATGAGAAACCTCAAGCTAGCCTTCACGCCTAAAAGGCGCGTGTTTCACGCTATTCTTCACTCCACCATGGATTTTTTTAATGACCAATAAATATCCCAGAAGGCCAGAGGGTATTTATATCAACCGAATTCATTCACGGAAAACCTACATCTCCGAGTGACTGAATGGTAAAACCTGAAAACTCAAAAATCAAACTTGTAACATTTTAATTTCAAGTCCCGTGCCATCGCCAGTAACTACTCGGCAAGTGGTTTCCTTTAACCATTTACTTTTTTTTTAACAGCGAATTCATTACACTAACGAAAAAATCGGCTAATAAGACACTAGCCTCAGCCCTACACCAATACAAGCCCCAAAAAGATGCTAGATGCCTTAGATGATGATCTTTTAACCATTTACTAATTTTCACATTTCATCTAATCTTGTGACTCGTGAACGATGTCGGTAACAATATGAAACAAAAGGAGTGGAAAACGAGCCCTAATTACATTTACATTTCCCGCCTTTCTTCCATTGACCACCGCTCCCGGCGGCGAAGACCGACGAACTTCACCGCAACCAGCAAGGCATCAACTCTACTTCACATACGAATATTGAATCATGTGCGGCCGTTGTCGCTGCTCTATCCGTCCAGACGATATCCCTCGCTCCTGCAACATCGGTAGCCGCCCCGTTCGTTTCGTCGATACTCACCGGTAACTTCTATACGTTTTTGATGTTACCGATTCGATCTATTTATTTCACTTCCGGAATCTGAACTTCACAATCCGTATATATTCGATTTCATTACACTATCAGTTTATACTGTTGATATTATCACTCTTAATATTTTACTCAGTTTATTTGATACACTCCTGTACATCGAACTCGTTTATATCTAATTTGTATGTTTATATGTGCTCATGTTGGCGATTCTATCTATTTCACTAGCGTATTGTGAAATTTATCTGTTTGTATTGCTGGAAACAGGACTTTAATTTGATCTTGTTATACTCAAGTTGCCTCATTACTCAATATCTAGCAACTCATAAGTCATAACCAGGAACATGTTTATAATTTGGATGATAAAAAACACTTGCTGAAGTACTATTTACAATAATACATCATTATAACCTAGTTTACTTTGGTGTTATATATCATTTTGGATGATATTTTATCTAATTTGTATGTTTATTATGTGTTCATGTTGGCTGTTTGATCTATTCACTAGCGTATTGTGAAATTTATCTGTTTGTGTTGCTGGAAACAGGAATTCAATTTGACCTTGCTAGACTCAGGAATATGTTCATAATTTGGATGATAAAAAAAACACTTGCCGAAGTACTAAAGACAATAATACATCATTATAACCTAGTTTAATTAGGTGTTATTATCATTTTGGATGAAATTTTAGGTTCCGTCCGGCATATAATGTTTCCCCTGGATCGAATATTCCTGTTGTTCGAAGAGATACGGAAGCTGATGGTCAAGGTGCCGTTGTGCATTGCATGAAATGGGGGCTTATTCCAAGTTTCACCAAGAAGACTGAAAAACCTGACTATTATAGAATGGTAATGTGTACATGCTCCTTTGAGTGTTTTAGTTTTTATAGTTAATGATGTTGTCAACAGATAATTGTCAAATCTTTTGTGATATTATAAAGTTATTCATAACGACTGATTTTGTGTGTTCTAGTTCAATGCTCGATCAGAGTCAATTGGTGAAAAGGCTTCCTTTCGCCGCCTTCTTCCTAAAAATAGGTGTTTGGTTGCTGTTGAAGGGTAAGTAGTAAGTTTTGTAAGAGCTGTAAATGTTTTTGTAGACATATTTTTTTTGTTTCTCCTCATTTATTTTGTATAAATCTTTACAGCATTCTTTTGTAAGAAAATAAGAGCTTTTAGAACTGGGTTCTTTATATTAGAGTAATTTTTATCAAAGCTTTGATATATATATATTTTTTAATATGTTTGTGTGATCATGTTGGTTGACTGCTTTAATCTGTATGTGGAAGGTTAGAAAGAAGCTTATTGACTTCATATAAGGGAAGCATTGTTAGCAAAGGGCTTATTGTAATTAGTGACATCAATTGGAAGTTCATTTTGTTTGGTTCTTAATAGGCCTGGTTTGACATCCATCTTTAAAATGTTACATGATCCCATTTCTTGCGATTATGCTTCTAGATATTCTTAAAATAGTCATACTTTGTTGCTTAGTCAATTATTCAGATATCTAATTATCATCTTGTAAACTTCATTTCTCATTTTCAGATTTTATGAGTGGAAGAAAGATGGGTCGAAAAAGCAGCCATACTATATCCATCTGAAGGATGACCGTCCTCTTGTCTTTGCTGCTCTTTATGATTCCTGGAAAAACTCTGAAGGTGGCACAAGTTCTTACCCTTATTAAAATCTATAACAAATTGCTTTTTTTTAATCCAAGAAAAAGAGTTGTGTGTGTTTCAATGCCTGTTGCAACCCTATTTGTGTATGTATCGTGCTTAATTGCTTGCTAAATATGTTACTCTGGTAATTTAAAGCATATTTTTACTAGATTGCTGTAAAAATGTTATCTAATGATTTTTGTTATTGTGCTTTAGGGGAGGTACAATACACCTTCACTATTTTGACAACAAGTTCTTCATCCGCCTTTGGTTGGCTGCATGGTTAGTTTTGCATTATTCTATTGACAAGTTCCTCCTCCACCTTCGCCCTTCGAGTCATGTTCTATATCTAAAGGGTTGATCGGGCAAAGTTAATAAAATTATCCAAGAAGGAAATAGATAAAACCTCCTAAATTGTTCTATTAAAAGAATTAGACTGATAGGGAGTTAATATAATCTGTCACACTAATTATCTAAAAAAGAGTTACAAGTTTTAGACTCTTGTGACTTGTCTATTGTAGACAGGATGCCGGTTATACTAGGGAATAAGGGCTCAACTAATGAGTGGCTAGACGGTTTTTCGACTTCCAAGTTTGATTCATTACTCAAACCATATGAAGAGCCAGATTTGGTAAGAGCACACATTTATGTTAAAAAAAAAGTTTCTATTACCAAAAAAAAAGTTGTAGATTTTTGTAGTTTTATTAAATATTCTCACGAGATGATCTTGTTTCAGGTTTGGTACCCTGTAACACCTGCAATGGGCAAGCCTTCGTTTGATGGACCAGAGTGTTTCAAGGAGGTATGCATCTGGGCCTGCTAATTTTATATATTCAAAACTTGTTACATATTTTATACATGGTTTATACCATAAAAATCAATGTACTTTTGTATTTTTCACAAAAGTCACTCAACCTAATACTGAATCGACTTGTAAAAAATACACGAAAAAGTCACTAAACTTCTTTTTGTATATTAAAGTTCTTAAACTTGTCTAAAATGCACATACTTTTGAATTTTTTTAACTATGACTTCTTAATGTTTAAATTGGTCATAATAAGATGGTATAGTTTTTTATATTTTTAGAATTTCATAAGTAGCATTTAAGACAAGTTTAGACACTTTAGTATCAAAACATAAGTTTAGTGATTTTTTTGTTTATTTTTACGAGTTGGGGGACTTTATGGGGATTTTTTCATGAAAACAAGAAAGCGTATTGGTTTTTATGTTGTTCTGTATGATTAATCAGAAAAACCTCCCCGATTACTACTTTCCGACCACTCTTTGCAAATATACAAGAAGTCGCTAATTCTGTATGATCAAATTTCTATCTACAGATTCAGGTAAAGACTGACGAAACAAAACCAATCTCAATGTTCTTTGCAAAAAAGGTCAAGAAAGATGAAGATCAATCAGAACATAAACTTCCCACCACGCATAAAGAAGTCACCAAACCAGAAAGCCCGAAAGAGGAACCCGAAACTTCTGTAGGTCCCATCACTTCGAATCTCAAACGTGAATATGACGACTTCTCCTCTGGTATAAAACAGTCTGTCAATGAAGAAGCTGGCAAGCAGTATAAAAGCCCGGCTAAAAAGGGAAACTTTAAGAGCCCAGGTGACAAACAAAAAACACTATTCTCATACTTCGGGAAAGGTTAATCCTTAATTTTCATGAATCGTGTAAATAGACTTGATCGCTTGTTCTTTTGTTGTATTTTAGACGGCTTTGTTGTAGGAGTTGTGAACGCTTTTACCAATCTAGTTATGGTGTTGCTACTTACAGTTTTGTTGCATGTTTGCAGGTATTATAAAGTATGTTGGTTTTTTACAGTATTTACCCTTCAGATTACAACAAACCCGTATGGATGCGTGATCATGCACATAGGAATAAAAGTATAAAACACGCCAGCAGGTACGTTAAAACTTAAAACACACAAAATAATGTTTTTACGGGCGGCTCGTACATTATGACCAAAATAAACTGTAAATGTCGAAAAATAAACGAACAGTTTGACAACGGTTAACACATAGGAAACAGTTGGGGCTTGAGAATGGGTAATGTCAAATAATATGCCTCCATGAGCATTCCTTTTGATACCATCTTCATGATGAACTTCTTCAACACAAAAAACGGGCTCGAAACGGCCCGAAAATGTATCACTAGCCGTGATCTTGACCGGAGCTTTCTACGCCTATTTCCCAGCCAGATTGTGCTGCTCTTTCTCCTCTTGTGCCGCCTCCGCCACCCTATCGTGGTGGTGGTGTTGGCAAACAGAGAGAATGTTATAGCTTCTTTTATAAACATGATTCGTTTCATTATTCTCTTCATTAGTTGGTATAAATAGTGTGTGAAGCTTCTGGATCAATGCTCTTGGTGGTCCCATGGAAATCAATGATCAGTGTTGTTAAACTAATATCTAAACCCACTTGTTGAAGCTATATAAAGTTTGATTTTGGGTACTTTAGGGATGGATTTAAATCGTTCTTTAAACATATTTTAGTAAGCAGAATATGTTACTGTTAGTAATAACTAGTTTTCGAGGACCGTTCGTTGCTGCGGGGATAACGCTGGCAACACAAAACAGTTAAATTGCTATAACGTTACGTAAAGAAGACAGAAATAAAAAACTGCATAACGATCCAAACATTACAGTAGCAATGCTAAAGACAAAACTAGAGGGGAAAAACGTTAAAAAGAGGGGAAACAACTTAAATAGTACTATTAACAAAGTTAAACTTTGTTAATTGGAAGACATACTTTTTCATATAAAATGTCGGAAGTCCTCTATGGCTTTGTAACTTAATGACACAATGATCGGCATCGAACCTAATGACATAGTAATTGGCATCAATAAAAATACTGAGAGCTTAAATCCTTACAAGTGTAAAGTTTCATGAATTATCGAGTAATAAGTTGTTTAAAAAAATTATCTGAAGTTGTGTATTAGAGTAACCTTTAATTCATTTTCATCTTCTATATTTCACTTGGTAACAATAAATTAGAACTAAAATAGACGTGTTTAGAAGTAAACGGGCTGGGATCGTTACATTTGTTACGTTCTAAATTGAGATTGAACATCATCTTGTGCCCTTGTGGTGTCACTCATTAGATAGTTACATGTTTGGAAATGTGTTAGATTTTTGTTGATGTGTATTAAAAATGATTTCAATGAAAGAAAGCTTAATATTTATTAAGAGGGGGTGGGGTTGCTACTTGTTAGAGTCATGATTAGAGAGGGATGTAGATTGCTTTATATCGGACCTCAATGGTCCCAAAGGAATCCGGATACCATGAGTGATAAATTAGTGGGCAATCATGTGCTTTCTAATCAAGATTTACTTTTAGGTTAATTACCTATATAAAAAAATGCGGTTTAGATCTAATTGGGGTGCTTATAGTACGATTTGATGGATTTGATTATTTGAGGGCTTGTTTGCTAAAACTTTCATCTTGTGACTCGGTCAGAAGAATTTTCTACTCGGGCTCACTCAACCATATTTTGGTTGTGGGTTAAACATTCTGGACTCGGTCAGTATCATATTTGTGAAAAACAAACACGCTGACTGACTAGGTCAGTGATCAGCTCTGACCGGACCAGATCAGACGAAAATTAAACAGCCTCTGAGTTTGTTAGCCTCGTGATATGTTTTTACTCAAGTCTTGACTCCAACCTGAGAAAAAATAATAAGTTTTTTAGGGTGTAACTAATGAATTAAACATTAGACTTCATGCATATGAATACAAGATACTAAGGGTGAGGGTGTGTTTATTTGTGGGAAACACTCCCTGTTTTCTAAAAATATTTTTCAAAAAAACATGGAAAACAGAAAACGTGTTTAAATTATAATTTTCCAAAAAGGTTTTCTAAGAAAATGGAAAACACCGTTTTCTACTTTTTAAAATGAAATTAGAAACTACATTTTATTGTTTTCTAGTAATCTATTTTCAGTTTTTCATATATATATGCTTCGATCTTCATTGTTCATCCTTAAAACCTGACTGCAAACCGGGCCGCCGGACCTGACCCCCGGTCCGGACCGACCGGACCTGACCCCCAGACCGGACATACCAGACCCGAACCTTGGATCCCCGATGGAACCCGACCCCCAGACCGGACCGACCAGACCCAAACCATGGATCAGACTGACCGAACCGACAGACCAACCGCGAACTAGACATGAACCCCGGACGGGACTGACTGGACCCGAACCCGGACCGCACCGACCGGGCTTAAGTCCCGAACCCGATTGACCGGGGGTCAAGTCCGGGTGGGGGGTCCGGTCGGTGTGGTCTGGCAGTCGGGTCGAGTCCGGGGGTCGGGTTTTTAAACAACAAGTAGATTCGTGTTTTCTAGTTTTCTAATATGGAAAATGGAAATTTCATCTCTCATTTTTTAATGCGTTTTCAAAAAGAATCATGTGTTTTCTAGAGATGAAAAACCCTTTACATTTTCTAAAAAATTAGTAATGAAAAACTAGAATACATTTTTCACAACTAGAGTCCCATAAAGTACATATCTTAAACTTTAAGGTTTGATTGTGAGTGGTTGTAGGCATAAGAAAAAGAAAAAAGTTACTCTTTACCCCTATATTTAATAAGAAAAACATTTTATTTACATAAATACGATCCGTTTAACCTGATTTTATTTTTAATTTTTTTAAACATTAACTTTTTAAAGTTATAATTTTACATCTAAAATTACAAATGTATATATTACACTAATATTTTAATCATAAAATCTAATATTAATTTTTTTTTAAGTTTAGTACTTTGATGAAAATTATAATACCAGCTTACTTTAAGACATAAAACATATTTAAACATATAAAATATTAAATTAATAGGTTAAACGGGTCAACCCATCAACCCAAAAAATTCGATCCAAAAACAAACCATTTAGCAAAACGGGTTTACGGGTTTAATCTGAAGTTTACCCGAAACCTGTTTATACTACACCCATTTGAAACAAAATTAATACTAAATTAATTTATATATATTTTTTATTATTAAAAAACTATGGTGTAACTATCTTATAAGATTCATTGGAATATACCGGTCGAATGAACAAATGAACAATGTTCCCGCGAAAAACTACGAGAAGCCAACTTTTGAAGAATACCAAACCCTTATCTACACATCTCGTTTTCTCTGATTTCTTCCACTTAAAAATGGCGATTAGGAAGTTTCAGACACAAAACCCATCTTATTTCTTCACCCTTAAACTTCCCTTGGTCCATCTTTCTGCCCAAGTAAAGCATCATCCTTCATCATCACATCACTTTCCATTCATCATAAAACCCACAATCAAATCCTTCAATCCACCCACAATTCCATCTTAACCTCAATTCCAAACCCTCATAAAAAGAACACCTGTCAATTCAACTTACAATATCGAAAATGTCTTCTGACCGCCAACTGTTTGATGAAATGCCAAAGCCAACTTCAACACCAATGCCGGTGGATCTTTCGAAGTACTCGAAAAGGGTGTTATTGAAAACGATACTGGACCGTGCAGATGGTGGTTTGGGGTTGATTGATCAGAGAGTTGTGGTTGGAGGATGGGTTAAATCTTCGAGAGAAGTGAGGAAAGATTCTCCGCCTGCAGCTCAGGCGCCTGTTGGCAGTGATGCTAAACAGGCTGCAGGAGGTAAAGATGTGAAATGCGTTGAAGTTTTTCAGTCACGGATTCCTTTCCTTCGGACGATTATAAAAGTATTTGGTGGAAACACTGCTCATACCAAGGAGAAACTCGAATCAATCTTGCCTAAAGTAGCAGCTCCCGCGATTTCAATCTTGCAAATTAGTGATGGTTCTTCTATAAGCAGCCTTCAGGTAAAACACCCACCTCAATTTTATCTTTTTTTCAGTGTTGTAAAAATCGTTAGGTGCTAGTTGGGCAGTCGGGTTCTGCCTAAGGATTAATCGGATTAATTGTTTTGTAGTTTTTATATGTATTTTATAAAATGTATATATATAGACACACACACACACTAACATACATTTATATGAAAATAATACTTTGAAATTCACATTAATACTTCAAATTTCATATAATTCAAACTTCTATAACACAAACCAAGTACTTAAGAATCCAAAAAAGTAGTCCAAATACTTCAAAGATCCGAATTTGACCGATTTTTGTCTGCCTAGACCCGACTTTGACCGGTTACCGATTAATGGACCGTCTAGGTGAAAATTATGCGGTTGGCCGCCTAGGCCGATTTTTGCAACACTCTTTTTTTTTTTTTCTGGATGAAATTTCATAGGTGATATCGTATGGTTAGAGCCCCATGTTTCATTTTTGCTTTGATTTCTCTGGTTCCAGCCAAAAAGTCATTATTTTTATACATGTTTTTGTTACATAACAACTTGTTGTTTAATGTAGATCATAGTGGATTCTTCCATAGCTCCTCCAAGCCAGCTCATGCCTACCGGAACTTGTATACTAGCAGAAGGTGTTTTGCAGAAGCCTTCGTTGCAAGGAAAACATGCACTCGAGCTCAAAGCTGAGAGATTGTTGCATGTTGGGATAGTTGATCAAGATAATTATCCTTTATCGAAGAAAGGTTTACCTTTGGCCAGATTAAGAGATTGTGCTCACTTTAGACCTCGAACAACCACTGTAAAAACTCGCTCATCTCTCTCTGCTTACTACTCTTTTTCTGAAATAATTGGGTGGGTTCGGAACGGTTGGGTGATTGCTAGAAACGGGTTCGGGTCAAGAGGATACTTGTTACTGCTTGATGTGGGTCTTTTCGATAAAAAGTACGTCTTTTTTAATAGTTAGAGTGTAAATATATGAATACAAAAGTTATATTTTTTCAATAAAGTCTACTTTTGGTTGAGGTGTTGTGAATTAGAAATACATATTGGATGATGTTGAATCCTGTTCTCTTTAACTAGATTTTATGTTACAAGTTATACATAATCCAAACTACCCCATTCACTAGTAAAATAGGCTGATGAGCTAGTTGGATAATGGGTCAAAACAAGCAATTTTTTGTCTCAAAATTTATATAATATATATTTTCTGTAATTTAAAAGTGTGTCAAAATATTATTATATTAACAATTGTTACTTTTTAGATGAGGTTTTGTGAGTTAGAACAACAGAGTTTTTACTAATGTAACTTGTTTCTTTTTTAGCTATTTTTTTTATGTTGTTTGACAAGTGTGAGAGATAAACTTGGCCCGAATTGACCCATCCGTGAGTAAATGGGCCGAAATCTCCACCTCTGCTAAAATTGTGTACATAATCAGTTTTCTTGTTTTGTAGGTGGCATCTGTTATGAAGATACGAAATGGGCTGAATCAAGCCAGCCATAACTTTTTCCAGAACCATGGGTTTATCCATGTGGAGGTCCCGATTATAACCGCCACCAATACTGGAGGACTTCCTGGCATTTTCCAAGTTTCAACTTCAAGATTTTCAGCTAAAGAACATAAAAAAGAAGAACCTGTTTCAATGGATGACACAAAACACATTGATCTTGAAACCATAAAGCTTTCTATTGCTGAAAAAAGCAAGAAAGTTGAAGAACTTAAAAGAAGTGATAGCAACAAAGAAGCACTAGCTGCAGCTGTTCAAGATCTTCATAAAACAAGCTTACTGGCTGCTGAACTAGAAGCAAGATCAAAGTCAAAGTCAAGGTCAAAGTCAAAGACTGAAAACGTCAAGGAAGATGATGGCTTCTTTTCTAATCAGGCTTTTCTTACTACCTCTGGAAGTCTTCATCTTGAAAGCTGTGCATCAGCTCTTGGAAATGTGTATGCATTTGGGCCAAGATTTCAAGCGGATAAATCGGAATCGAAGAAATATTTAGCAGAAAAATGGATGATTGAAACCGAGATAGCATTCTCAGAACTTGAGGTTGGTTCTATTTAGTTCTTGTTTAAAAAGCTGAGATTTTTTTCTTTTTTGTTTTTAACATTTGTTTAAACTTTAAACACCTTTTTGTTGCGTTTTTCAGGATGCGATGAATTGTGCTGAAGATTTTTTGAAGTTTGTATCCAGCTGGGTTTCCGAAAATTGTTACGAAAATCTATATTTTCTTTCAAAAAGAGTTGACAAAACAATTCTCGATCGCCTAAATTCATTGGCATCAACAGTGTTTGAAAAGATTACGTATACAACAGCAGTAGAAGTTTTGAGCAAGGTAACTTTAAGATTTCACTAAAGTAAATAAACAACTAGATGTGCCTAAATGGACGGGTTGGGTAACGGGTCATTACAGTTTCGGGGATAAAGTAAACTTCTTTAAAGGGGACATGATTGGTTGACCGGAAACACTTTTTTTTTAAATATAAAGATTTATAATCTAACTTTTTCAACAAAATGATTCAAAAGGTTTTATGAATTAAAACCACACATTGGGCAACTTTTGAGTTGTTTGACCCATTTGACAAGTTTCTTTTACTTATAATCAAAATCAGTTATTATTTCCATTTGTTATCTTTCAGGTTACAGACAAAACCTTTGAAACCAAAATCCAATGGGGTGTTGCTCTAACAGAAGAACACGAAAGGTTTGACCCGAACAAACAAATTTTCACCTTTAGTTAATTTGATTGATTATCAAGTTTCACACATATTCTTTTAATGTAGCTATCTGGTTGATGAGTTCTATAAGAAGCCCATAATTATTTATGATCACCCTAAAGAATTAAAACCCTTCAATGTGAGGTTAAATGATGATGGGAAGACCGTTGCAGCCTTCGATGTGATTATACCAAAGGCAAGTTTTTGTTATTTTAGCGCGTACAAGCTGCAAATTGGGTGGGCTGGGTAACGGGTCAAAGTCAACCCAAGTTGACCTTTTCATAACAAATTTTTTAAATTTTATTAAATATATTCTGCAGGTTGGAGCTCTCATAAGGGGCAGCCAAAAGGAGGAACGCCTAGACCATTTAAGTAAAAGGTAATATATTAAAACTAGCAAGCATTTTTCATTTCCTTTTTCAATTTTATAGATAATTAGCGCGCTAAATATGTTTATAAAAGCTATATTGTCTATATTGTTACGATAATAATCCAAATCTTTATTGGTTTGCATGTTTGTTTTAGGATTAAGGAGTTAGGATTGAGGAAGGATCAATACGAGTGGTATTTAGATCTTCGAAAGCAAGGAACAGTGAAACATTCGGGGTTTAACGTTATGTTTGATGTTATGGTTCTTTTTGCTACCGGCCTTAATGATGTTAGAGACGCGGTTCCATTCCCCCGACATCATGGAAAAATCCATAATTAAGCAAGTTTATTGATTTAAATCATGTAAAAAGATGTTTGAGTTTGATGTTCAAGATTCTAGTCTTTAAGTCTTCATGTTTATAACATATATGTGCATGTAAAACTGAAATAAAATTATTGGTATAAATTGTGACCTTTAAAGTGTTTTTTTCCCCTTTTCTTAGCTTAAATTGTTATCACCCATGACAAAATGGTCATGCCATGTGATATATGTGTCGGTTTGTATGTATATATAAAGTACCTTTTTTTTCTCTTCATATGAAGCGAGGGGACCTCACACGATACTACGTGAAACACAACAACTATGATAAAGACTAATTAGAACTTAAAAAATTAATTGGTGAAATATCATATAAAGTTGAAAGTTTAATAAAATCTATATAATAAAATATGTTATGAAATCAAATAAAATAAACACGTTTTTAAGAATTTAGTTAAACAAGAAATCGATTTTTTACATACTTAGATTTCTAAAGAATATTCGTTATAATTAATCATTTATTTAGTTACTTTTTTAATATTTATTTACATAATTAGCAAAGATAATTTTACACCTTAAACTTTAAAAGTTAATATAAGAAGACACTACGATAATTTTTAAATGTATTATAAGATAGTATATATCTATTTATATAATTATGGTGCTATGTATGTAATCATGCATCATATATCAATATTTTTTTAAACAGAATCACAACAATATTATTCTTAGATTAAATATAATTAAGTGTTTGATTTTAAGATACCTTTAAAAAAGGAAAAAATATATAGAATTTATTTGACTTACGAAGCATGTTAGAATTCCGTATGTCACGCATTTATTCCCTGCTAATTGGTAGACACTCCTCCACTCCTCCCTATCATATCATATATCAACTTTTAAATAATTTTTAAATATTTTAACAAGAACAATTATATTTTTTTAACAACAACTTTTTTATTGCTTCACCAAATTTTAACATTTTCAAGTTTCAGCTTGGTTATATATTTGCATTTTTTCCGAGACTAATATTACGTTAATATTCGTGAGAATCGTGTAAAACATGTAGTATTGTATTGTATTAATTGAGAGTGGTAAAAATAACACTCATATATGTATTAACATAGTTCTAAATATAATATTGGTTACAAAAATAATGTAAAATTTAAAAAGGACTTGTTTTCTACATCTTAAGACCGTCCCTACTGGATGTTAAGTTGTATTGATGGTGCCTCATAGCGCTCCCTATACCGCCTCCGGGGCACTATGAGGCTAAGTGTAGTGGATGGAGCCCCTTGTGGGCGTTATGCGCCATGTGGCGTCCACGTCAGCATGAGGGGCTCCATGGCAAAAGTGGTGTAGTGGGGCTCCATGTATAACCCCCCTACCAATCATTACCTAATTATTTATTTAATCATTTTTTATATAATTTAATATTAAACATATTAAAAACTAAAATTAAAAAAAAAACAAGACATAAAAACTAGAAGATTTTTTTTTAAAAAAAAAAACAAACTTACAACATTCTTAAAAAAAACATGACAATTAAAAAAAAAAAACTAATCATCGTCTTGAACATCATCATACGCCTCATCCTCGTCGTCATCCCCATGCTCGTCGTTGTTGGAACCATGGCCAGCGTCTTCATCGTCATCACCATCATCATCATCATCATCATCATCGTCATCATCATCAGAGAAAACACCATCATCATCATCATCATCATTGTTATTTTCACCGACATCCGCATATTCATGACGATTTGCCCAAGTATGCTCCACCAAGTCCGCCATTAGTGCGTTATGTTTTTCTCTAGACCGCATCTCCGCCGAATTTTGAATGCGTTCTTCCATGGATGCTTCGGGCACAACAACTCGGTGTTCGGGATCGTAGTAGGAACAGATCGCATAGCCTCTGTCCTCCTTCACCATGTTGTGCATGATGATGATGCTACGCATGCAATCTTTCATTTTATCAAGCGTCCAAAGTCGGCAAGGATTTTTAATGAAGTGCCATTTCTTTACCAATGTGCCGAACGTACACTCGATACCCTTTCTTGCCGCTTCTTGAACCTTTTTGAAGCGCTGTCTTTTCTCATCAATAGGATCCTTGTAGGTCTTCACCATGAAAGAATATTCTGGGTATATACCATCACCCAATAGATAACCATGTGGATAATAGTTACCGTTTGCATAAAAAGAAGCTTTGGCACCTTTACCCGATACGTAATCCTCGATGATTTCGGACCCTTGCAAGACATTGATGTCATTGTTCGAACCGGCTACCCCAAAATGTGCGTGCCAAATCCATTGATCGCACGATGCCACGGCTTGAAGAATAACAGTCGGACCCTTTTGATCTCCTCGTGTGTATTGACCTTTCCATGCCGTAGGACAATTATCCCATTGCCAATGCTTGCAGTCGATACTTCCGATCATTCCCGGTAGACCATACTTCTTATCATGTCGGTCATACAGCAATTGTAGATCATTCCACGTCGGTTTTCTTAAATAACGTGGACCGTACAATATACGCATTTCTAGCACAATTTAAAAATAATATATGATGTAAAAATATTGAAAGAAGTTAAAAAAACAATAACAATTTCTAAAAATAATGGTAGAACAATTTTAAAGAATAATTATATTTAACATTTAAAATAAAACTACAACAATTTAAAAAAAAAAACAATAACAATTTAAAAAAATACCTTTCGCAAAGTGTTCCAACGTATCTCGTGTCGTCTTTTCCGCCATTTTTAAATATTCGTCGTTGATGTCGGTCGTTGTCCCGTACGCCAAGACACGTAATGCGGAGGTAACCTTTTGAATAGCTGTAAATCCAAGCTTCCCGCGTGCGTCACAACGTTGTTGAAAATACGGAAACTCTCGTTCAAGATCGTTTACAATACGTAAGAACATTCGTTTACTCATCCGGAAACGATTGAAGAACGTCGCAGCACTTCGGTATGTAGGTCTGGCGGAAAAATAGTCGTTCATCAAGTTCCTATTTGGCGCCTCACGATCGCGTTCAACTTGCGTTCTACGTATAACGGGACGAGGAATGGGAGGTGGTTCCATTTGCATCACGTACGAAACGATCTCGTCTTCTATCTCATCGTCGAAATCGTAGAAAATAGAAGAAGAACTTGATTGTGGAGAGCTCATTTTTTAAAAAAAAATGGAAGAATATATATGTAGATGGAGAGTGTTGTGTGTAAAATATTGAAAGAATGTTGTGTATGTGTATATATATATATGAAGGGCTTAAGAAAAAAAAAAAAGGATTCAAACTAGCCGTTCAACGGCTAGTTTTTTTGGAAACCACAATTCTCTCGGCGCCATGTACAAAACGCCCCTTGCAAAATTTCCTAAGATGGCGCCCCGGGGGGCGGTGGCCGGCGTTATAAGGGCGTTATGGGGCTCCATGGCGCCCCCATGGAGCCCCATTACGGACAGCCTGAGGACAAAAACCCTGCTAAACATTTTCTGAATTGCGCCTTCTATTTTTTTTATTTTTCCATCCTATTGTTTAAATTCTGTTTTAATTTTATAATATATTAAATACTTTTATAGAATCGATAAAACTAACTGAACTTTAATATTATAAATATTAAAGGGGAATTCATGCGATATGACAAAAAACATAACATACAAACACAAATACTAATAAACGAATCAAAACTTATTTATATAATTATATTTATGTTATTCCGTTACTTTTTTGTATTTAAAGATAACTACGTTAGTGAAATCAATAAAAGATAATTCTACCCCCATAAACTTTTAAAATTTACATAAAAAACAATTTCGCTCTCCTAAAATCTATTATAACATAGTATAGATATACAATATGAATTGTGTGTATCTCCTAATTCAGAGAAAAATTACATATTCCTTAAAACGTAACTTTTTAATGCAAAAATATCTAATTTTACACGTTTAAAAAGGAGAAATAAGTAACTATCCATATCCATAGATAAATAAAAATTCTATGTATTTTCTTTAAAAAAAACAAAGGAAATATAATATAATTGTGACTTAAAAATAAAAACCGAATGAAAGAAAATAAAACGCGGATTAAATCTCCTTTTAAATGTCCTCACGTTGCAGACTTCAATCCATCATTTATCACAAACTTTCTCTCTCTAAAACCCAACTCTCTCTCTCTCTAGAAATGGCGGAGGAAGGCGAAGCCGGAGAAGAGTACCTCTTCAAAATCGTCGTCATCGGAGACTCCGCCGTCGGAAAATCCAACCTCCTCTCTCGTTTCGCCAGAGACGAGTTCGATGCGCACTCAAAGGCCACCATCGGCGTCGAGTTCCAGACTCAGGTTGTTGAAATCGACGGCAAGGAGGTCAAAGCTCAGGTCTGGGACACCGCCGGTCAGGAGCGGTTCCGCGCCGTCACCTCCGCCTACTACCGCGGTGCCGTCGGTGCGCTCATTGTTTACGATATTAGTCGGCGAACGACTTTCGAAAGCGTCAAACGGTGGCTCGGTGAACTCAATAGTAAGTTAGTTCTACTTCTCTCCCTTTCGATTCAGTTTCGATTCAGTTTTAATTCGATTTCTGGATTCGTTCTGATTTGATGTTGTTATTATTGTTACTGGATTTGTCAATTTGATGCAAAATGGAAGGGATCTCGAAGATGTTAGACAGTTAATTTGACTAGATTTGTGAGATTTGGTGTTTCTGTTAGCTGCATAATTATCAGCAACAAATTAAGAAGGAATTGATAATTTGATAGAGAATATTAAATAGAGGATCAATGAGATTTGGTGAAGTTCAAATTAGGTGGTGTTTGAGACTTTGAGATTGCTAATATTGTGTTTAATTGAAGATTGAGGTTGATTGTTGTTGGTGGATTCAAAGCTATATAAGTTTACCCCTAATTTGTGTTTCAGTAAGTTGACTTTAGAAAGTCAAAGCACAAAAAGTTAGGTCTTTAGCTTTAGCTAGCTCCGATTCTCACATATAAGGTTATCCCTACTTTGTTTTCAATAAGTTGACTTTAGAAAGTCAAAGCACAAAAAGTTAGGTCTTTAGCTTTAGCTAGCTCCAATTTTCACATGAACCTTTTTTGATCTACATAATTTTTCCTTTTTGTTTTTGACAAATTGTCTAAGAACTATGCAATTGTGATGTTGAAGTATTTAACTAAACCGCTTTGTAATAACCGAACACAATTCAGGTTGTTGTGACCGTTTCAACTAGAGGTGTTTAAAAAAACCAGTTCTTAACCAGAATCGGTTATAAAGAAAACTGGTTAGAGCCCAAACCGGTTACAAAATCGTTTTTTATCGACCGGTTGCAAAAAAAAAAACGGTTACAACCAGTTTGCATAAGTTAGACAAATTTCACCAAGAACCGGTTAGAAACCGAGTTTTGACCGGTCAAATCTCCTAACCAAAACTGGTTTGTAACTGGAACTTGTTAAAAAAAATGGTTTGTGCACCTCTAGTTTCAACCCGTTTACTTATCAATGGTGTATTTACCAATGTTTTAAAAACCGGTTTTTTAGTTGAACCGGAAAACTTTCCAGGACCGGTTCGACCGGTCGGACCGGTTAGACCGGCCGGTTGAACCGGTTAGGGGATTTATATATATATTTTTATAAAAATGTTAATAAATTTGTACACCACAACGAAAATAGTTAAAATAAAATGATAATCCACTAAAAATAATACCAAATAGGTATTTCAATAGAAAATATAAGTTTTAAACTTTAAAAAATAATAAAAAATAACAATAAATTTAAAAAAATATTTTATTTAAAATTGTCAGAAAACCGGTTGAACCGGAAAAAACCGGAAAACCGCCCGGTTCAAAACGGTCTGGTTATGTCCAAAAAACCGGGATTAAAAAACCGGGATTAAAAAACCGGTATGATGACCGGTTGGCGGTTGAACCGGACCGGTTAAACCGGTTTTTAAAACATTGGTATTTACTTATTAGGTTTATTTTTTTCATCTTTAACAAGTCAAACCGGGAGGGTTAATTTGCTTGAAGTGTATTTTTCAATGCATAAAGCCAAGGCATTGTATTAAAAACTTTCGACTATTACGGAAATATTATAATATCTTCTAAATCATGTTTGACACACTAGTCAGTTATATACATATATTAGGGTATGTTCAATTCATAACGATTATAAGTAGAGAACTATAAGAACCGCATACACACTTATACGTTGTGCATGATATTGGCAGTTATGTGGTTACATAACCGCCTTAAGGTATCACATTTAAAGGAAATCGGTTGCAAGTGTTTTGACATGTTATCTGACCTAATATTTTTGTCACCCCAACGCTTTTACTCGTCTGGGACGTCATTGTTCTTTTTCTTTTCTTTTATTTTTTTAAAATTTTTCGTGTGTTAAAAGAACCCATTTGTTAAATATTTTGCAGCTCATTGTGATACTGCGATGGCAACAATGCTGGTAGGGAACAAGAGCGATTTAGAGAATATCAGGGAAGTAAGCATCGAAGAGGGCAAAAGTCTTGCGGAAGAGGAAGGACTTTTCTTCATAGAAACGTCAGCACTCGATTCAACAAACGTTACAACGGCTTTCGAGATTGTGATCAAAGCCATTTACGACAATGTTAGACGAAAAGTCCTAAACTCTGATTCTTACAAGTCTGAAGTGTCTATGAATCGCGTAAGCCTGGTTAAAGATGCAAACACTAAACAAAGCTATTGTTGTTCCAAATGATTATTTGGGTTTGGATCAAAAGTCACCCATGCTGGTACTACTCTCGTTAAAACACGCATTATCCTGAGTTTTGGTGGGTCTTGTTCTAATGGGGAAGCTTTTTTGTTTGGTAGTTAATCTTGGAATTCTATGTTTTCATTTTTCTTAATTATTTGGAACGTTTTGAGTTTTAGTTCTCATATAGGGTGGGGGTGTAACGATTAGTGTCAAGCTCTGGCTCGAGCTCGACTTAAACTATAAAACCCGAAGAATGATATTGTATTATTATACTCTAGCTCAATCGATTCATTTGACTCGCTTGATTATACATACCGATGTACAAATGGTAAAAAATGTAAAAGAAACGAGTTTGATTAGGTTTGCAAGCTTCACGAGTTTGATTAATACTTGAGCCTTAGCTCGATGGTCTATTTGAGTAGCTTGAGCTCGGCTCAACCAGGGCCACTTTTCCGAAGGTTTGAATTTTTAAAAAAAAGTCTATTAACTATTTTTATTTCATTTAGATGAGCTATAGATATTCCTTCAAAATCTCAAGAGATACGGCAAGAAAAATAACATATGCGCTTTCCTTTAGCACTCCAATGACCCAATCATACTAAATATGTCCTTGATAATTAAATATCACAAAGTTAAATAAAATATATGCTAAAGATAAATATATGGGAATAGATTCAAAAGCTGTATTGGATGGTGAATTGACAAAAAGATTATATATTTTTTTAACACGGTTTTTATAGGGAAATGATAAATACAGAGACTATTTTGATTTCTACATAGGATACAAACGGTCGTTTGTACCCAAACGGTCGTTTATAGTTTTTTTTTTTTTATAAATGTTTTAAATTATTGAACTTTTATAAACATTAAAAATGTTTATTTACCATATCTGATAAAAAGCACTTAAACGAACACAATAGTGACTTAAAATAATAAATTTTGAGACTCAGAGTTTTTGCCGGTACCGTCTTGATGGCATCTCGAGAAGTCTTTTCCGGTGTTGGGTCCCCACGGCCCATGGTTTATTTATTTATTATTTTTTTTCAAAACGTTTGTCGAGTAGACTTGTCAAGAATAAGTCCCTAAATTTATCAGGGGTAACGGAATACTCGACAAACGTATTTTTAACCTATTTTAAACACTATAAATACTACCTTCAATCCATTTTTTATACACACTCCTCCACTCATCTCTCACTTTTTATAAAATTTTTTCTACCTACAACAATCAAAATGTTTCCTCGTGGCAGACCTTCCTCAAACTCGCCCTTCTTTCATGTTTTTTTTTTTTAATTTTCATGTTTGTTTTTTTTAAGAATGTTGTAAGTTTGTTTTTTTTTTTAAATCTTCTAGTTTTTATGTCTTTTTTTTAATTTTAGTTTTTAATATGTTTAATATTAAATTATATAAAAAATGATTAAATAAATAATTAGATAATGATTGCTAGAGGGTTATATATGGAGCCCCACTACACCACTTTTGGTATGGAACCCCTCATGCTGACGTGGACACCACATGACGCATAACGCCCACAAGAGGCTCCATCCACTACGGATAGGCTAATGAAAAATTCAAGATCCTATCACTACGAGCAAGTTAGTTCACCAGCATGACATGATCCATGCATCCATTGAAGCCCAACATATCATAACCTAAACACATAAAAGATTAACATACAATAAATATTGAGTTAAGTGAAGAATCATCTTCCCCACTCTCTCTTGTTATATTTCTATGTATAATATATATTTCTATGTATAATATATTAAAGTTTGAATGAACATACAATAAAAGTCATTATAAACTAACAATTCATTTTGTTAAATTCACAGCATTCACACGGTCGTTTGGATGCAAACGATTGTTTGCATCAAAACTGGGTGACGTGTCGCGACGACGACCCTTTAAAATACAGCCCCCCCCCCCCCCCACTTCCACGACCGTTTAATGCACTTATTATACACCACGACCCCTCCTATGATCGTTTTGCTCCAAACGATCGTGGAGATGTTTATTTATCAAATTCGTTTGTGAATATAGCCAACCCACTTTTAATAGAATTGAATTTATATTTTAGGGTCATTTTCTATACTCGCCCATGATCATGAAATTCTCATGGACAACCCTGAGCTCAACCTTACTCGAGTAGTCGAGTTAATTTCTAAGTATTTTATAAATTCATTTCAAGTTGCTTGTGAGTTACCTGGATTTGATTATCTCTACCTTAATCTCATGAGAGTTTCTAAGAAACATTCTGATAGTGACTAGATAAAAAGTTATCATTAGGTGTAGGATTTGAGTTACGTAACGAGCAATTGTCTCAATGGTATCTGAGGGAAGATTGAGTTTCTGACTGAGAGGTCATCAGGGGTTCAATCCTCACAGAGGTTTTCTGGCAGTGGGCTAGTTTCCTCCTGAACTGATGTCCTAGTTGATTGTAGGGCTGATGTACGAGTTTTCCCATAGGGGCCAGTTTCCTCCTGAAATGGTATCCTGGTTGAGTGGGTAATACCCCGTCAGTGACCTAAAATTGTCGTTCAAAAAAAAAGTTATAGTTTTAATCTAATAATTAATGATAGGCTGGTTTTCGTTCTGAAAAATAAATGATAACACGTGAGATGTCTACACATTTTACTTACCCTCACTTTCTCTTTCATTTTTATCATGTGTTACAATCACAAATAGTTTATTAATCCCCAAGGAACGCCTTCATTATATCACATGTAGAGTAAAACTTGCACTTATTTGTGTCATCACTCTATGATGGAGTGATATAAACGTAATACAAACCAATGAAACAACTTTGGATTGGGAAAGTCTGTGATAATACATTGTCTACAACTAAAGTAGAAAAAGATTTAAAATAAAGATATGTAACATCATGTGTAGTTGTTCGAGTGTGTAATGGGATAAGTGGTTTAATTTGGTTTTCTACTTTACTCTATTATTGTTTTTACTCTCGTTACGTTACCAGATATTTACTTTCACGCAAGAGTCAAGTCATGAAACATACGACTTACGACTCTGACGAATAAGACACTTATGTGTATCAAAGTATCATGCCACGCTTTCACAACTCTAGATACCCGTGTAATAAGGAATTTAACAACCCTAGTATTTCAACATTTGTAAAAAGTGAGAATCAGAGTGTGACTCTTTTTTTATATTACGCGCTAAATCTAGCCAAGTTAAATAAAAAGTTTAAATCGTTAAAGGTAACTTTAATTGTGATTTATGATTGCCAACTAAACTAGAGTGGGTGAGTAACATTCTTAATTTAAAGTTTAAACATCCATCTTATTGTTTTACCTTTGTAAGACATGTGGTACAAATTACCACATCTTGATTATGAGTGGGATACTTTATGATTATTAAGCTTAGGATTCTTGATATGACATTGTTATTGGTATATGTTTCCTAGGGCACAAAGTAAAAAAAAAATACAAAGGTGATTGTAAATTCTCATAAATTAGAACTAAAACCCGGAAATAATGCGTTATATAATGTATATGTGTGTGTGAACGACAATTTTTCTTCATCAATACATCAACTTTTCATTTGTAAGGATTTAAAGCCTTTTAGGAGACCAACATCATATCAATCATATCATTAAGATGCAAGGCCATGAGTTATATAACATATATATATATAAATAATTATATGTATATAAAGTTAGTGAAAAACATGTATACATTCACTAAATTTTTCCAACAAGGATTGCACTTAGAGTCTTGATGCAATAAACACGCATTTCACAAATCACAACTATAGTGTGTTGCTTATAATCTCACACTAGGCCTCGCCATTAATGTTGTCTAGACCACATTGTATGGGTGACATGGTGTCAATCATAACTACCAACTCTTATATCTATATATTACATGATTAAAAATGATAACTATAATAAAAACTTAATATACTTTTTGTTTTTCTACTAAATTTTTTTAACAATGTTTGAACAAACTATCATAGTAAATCCTTTCAAATGTTAAATTTGAACAAACTCATGAATTTGTTTTAAAACAATTTTAACTTGAAACATCTACATCCCGTTCTTTTGCATGCGTTCTATTGTATGCATATAGTATTTTTTTTATACGAGAGCTCGAGCTCAACTCGTTTAATTTATGGGAGCTTGAGCTCGAGGTCGAATCGTTAGCAAGCCGATCTCTATCATACTAGCGGTTTGGCTCATTAACACCCTTAGATGTTGTGGAAGTGAAGAATCGAACCTGGGTTTATAACATTGAGAAAAGACCCGCGTGCTTTGTAAACGGGTCAATATACCCGGGTTTGTTTAAGTTAGTTATTAGTTGTTGAAATAACTTAACCATAGTTAGAAGTTAGTTAGCTTGAGTTAGCTTGTATATATTCGAATCTGTATGATCGTTTGAACTAACTAATGAAATCAGATTCAGCTCAATCCTTTGCTTTCGTTTCTCTCTAATTCTACAGATGTACTGGTTCTTATTTCTTTATGTTTTCTTTTTACGTTTTCTTTTTACGTTTTCATTCAAATTAAAAAGAATTTAATGGGTTAATTTGTTTACTAACTTTATCAAAAAAAACATAAATTATATTTGTTTCTATATGTAAAAAGTTAAGCAACTTTATGAAAAAACATACGTTAGTGTTCTATAACATTTGCTTATGGAAAAGATAATTTGACCTAAAGATAAAAAGATGTGTCAACACATCACAACTTGTGCCCATTAAACTAATGGCCAACATTCTTTAATCATGCATGTCTAACCCGTCCTTTTCATAAATAAATAAATAAAATTATAATCATGCATGGCCAACATGCTCTCTTATTAACAATTTGGAATACTCGAGACTGAAAAGTCAACAGTTACTGCCGGTTCGTGCTTCCGTTCTGAGCTCTGTTTGCCCAATAAATTTCCTGTAAGGGTCGGAACTTTATTTATCGGTTGTTAAAAAAATAATAAAGTATTTTGGATGGAACTTATTATTTTCTAGACCCAAGTACCCAATGCATAATATTTGTACCTCCATTATATCGATCAATATCCTGATCCTATAGGGTAATATATAAACATAATTTATGAAAACAAGGTAAAAAAATTTACATAAATTGCCTTCAGCATGATATATGTTCCTGATTTAAGAACGTTGGAATCTGTTATAACTTAAGAACTAGTATGCTCATAAACTATAATCACTGCAATTTACCTTGAATTACTATATGGAATTTAACATCTTATGATTTATTGCAGGAAGAACCAGATGAACTGAAAAAACTGTGATTAATTAATATAATACAGATGATTCGTTATTCGTAGAACGAAATCAGGTGAAAATACAGAAACAATTTAACGTCCATCTTCATTTTCTGAGATCAAAGCTCAATCATATGCTAAAAACAGTAAACACACCTGATTATGATTATGAAATGTAGATAATCATAGAGTGAAAATGTGAAATCCATCAGCAAACATCGAAATCGACCTCATAATCATGTTTATCTTCTAATTTGAGATCAAAGCCCCAATAATAAGCATAAGAATTACGTACATTACGCCGTTTCTAGATCCAGAGCTCGAGCTAGGGTTTGGAGCAATTGCCGGACTACCGGCGGCGGTTGTACGGTTGCTCTGTGCTTTCTCCGTCAATTTCAGCTTCAATTTCCCCTTCGCGTTCAAATTCTCCGGCTGAAACTCATGTTTCACCGGCGCTCCGTCCTTAACCGCACCTCCGACCTGCCACACATGATTCACCTCCGTCATCGTCTCCGGCAACTTCACCGTCGCGAAGATCTTCATAGATCCGTCGCTAAACTCCGCTCTGGAATCCGAAACCTCGAACGAGATCTCGCCTTCCACGAGCGAACTGTACGAAACGACGTCGTACGTCTTCACCGTCATCGAGCCGTTGGAGTCCTTGAACGCCACGAGCGCCTGCGAACCGGCCATGCCGGTTCCCGTCGGGTTGATTCCCCAGGCGATCCAGCCGTCTGGTTTCGACGGCGGCGCGACGAATGCGATTGAGAGGGAGGAGGTTTTGGCGACGTGAGTCCAGTGGAGAGAGGAGTTTAGGGTTGGGAGATCGGTGCAGTTTGTGTAGAGGTTGTTGCTGAGGTTTTGAGATGAGCAGGTGAGAGAATGCGCCGGCGAGGTTAGGAGAAGGAGGAGGAGGAGAGAGAGCGGTGGTTTGCGGCGGAGGAACGCCATGGTTGCCGGTGAGGTACGGCGGAGAGACGAAGTGGGTGGAAATTGGAAAGTGGGAAGGAATCAGTTTTGAAATAGGATGTGAATTGGTTTTTAAATCATGAGAAAGAAAAAAAATGGGAAATTAATTGATGAAGTTTAGGGGTGTTTTGGTAAATTACTTCACAACACATGATTAATCTTGTCAATTTAGGTGTTTTCATAATGAAAAGGAAATAATGAAAAGTTTCTAGAACTATAGAAAAATCTTGAGGTTCGAAATATAAAATAAGGGGGTGTTAATTTTTGATACGACTTGAACACAAATTCAATTTGAAATTTACAGGTTTGGGTTTGGTATAAACAGGCTTGGAGTCAATTTTAGGCTCGAAACTGTAAACTCTGTTTAGTTAAACGGGTCGTGTTTGGGTTGAACCCGTCAGGTCGACGAGTTGACCTGTTTAACCATTTTATTTAATGTTTTAAATTTTTATATGTGTTTTATGACATAAATTAAGATAGTATTATAATTTTTATCAAAGTTAAAAACATAAAAGAGAAATTATCATAAGTTGTTATGATTAAAATATAACTATTTTTCAAAGGTTTGTATTTTTTTTGTGTAAATTATAACTTTTAAAGCATTAATATATTTAAAAAATAAAAAAAATTAGGTCAAAGGGGTCGTGTTTGGGTCAACCTGCCAATATATTCGTGTTGTGTTTGGGTTAACGTGTCTCACATGATTTCGGGTTTGAGTCAGTTTGACCCGCCAACTTGCGAATACGACCTGCTTAACACCCCTATTTAGTTCAAATATTATCAATACATTTTGCATTTGAGTGGGTGACTATGACTCATTCAAGCGGGAGTGTGAATGTTCCAGATGTCGGTTAGGTCGCTTTGCATTTGTGGTATTTTGCAACGGGTCTTCGTGATGATTTTGGGAGGCGGGTCTCGTTTCGGTTATTACTTTTCTTTTTTGTTATTGTTTGGCTTTGTGTGGTTTTTTTTCGGGTATTTATTTTTTTGTCTTTTTTTCTTTTTTATGGGTTTGTTTTGTGATCTATATGTTTCATTGGATCTGTTTATCTAGTTTCTTACTAGATGAGTTATTTTAATAAAAATTTTGCCGTTAGAAAAAAAAAACAATGGTGTTTCTTTTATATTTTTAAAAGCAAATTAGTATTTTTTGTCGTTAGAAAAGAGAAGCATTGAATTGAACATAACTAACAAAACCTTTAACGAGGGTAATGAATGAAACATTCTTATGTAATTCTACCAAACCTAATAATACTTTATGGTGTATACATCAGTGTATCAAACTACTCCAAGGTTCTTTCCCGAAACATGCACAGAAAGATTTTGATAGCGTGATGGATAGATATCGAACTTGATCTATGTCAAGAACGATGAACCCTAACGTCAATTATCAACATTAGTAAACCTAGGCCAAATACCGGCTCTAGAAAACGCTTGGAAAAACCTCCAAACGAAATACTTATAGTTCAATCAAATCAACCTCCTAAATTATGAAATACAAAAGTGTTTAAATAGACAAAGAATCACAGTTAAACTAGGAAACTATAAAATAATAATAAACTGCTAAAATAAGATAAAAGATAGAGTAGAGCACAAGAAACCCAATGAGACCGGGTTTCAAATCCCCTAAAAGGCTCGTGGGTCGGGCGCCGAATACGGACCATCTGGATCCGTATCATCCTCCCCTTCTTTGGAAAACTCGTCCTCGAGTTTTAGCTCTCAATCAATACCACCAGGATCAAATGGAACATCCCGACGTCTTCCTAACAACGCCGTCACGAGCAAGACCGTCACGTCCAACTCTTTAAACTTATCTTCACATATCACTCGAGTTGGCTTTAATCGAACACTATTCGGCCGCGCGGGTCCCGGGTCTATTGGGTTACTAGGTCGTTTCATATTCTTCTCCCTCTCCCCCTCTTCGAAAAAGACTCGTCCTCGAGTCTTGAGAACGTCGAAGAGATTAACACTATTTTTCCGTGAGCGGACAACATACCATAACACCTCTAAAAAATCATACTCGTCACATTGGAGCTTAGAAGAAATTTGACTAATCCAAAAATCCCATAATATCTCATGTAGAATTCTATCAACTTCTCCCTCAAATTTGAATCGTAAATTATCCATAAAAAATAGAAGAAGATCATGAAGATATAATTCATTTAATTCATAATGTTGAAATCCCAAGTTTTGTGGATATCTAAATATTTCGAATATCCCAAACTTTAAAATCAAAAACAAATTTGAAGGGAAACCTTGATTTTTGAATGATGTAATATAATTGAACAAAAGGTCTTTGAGTAAATTCTCGAATTTTAGAATCTCCAAATTTTGAACCACCGAATTCAACCACCAAATAAATCGGCCTATTGAGTGCACCATATTCGACGGATAATCTTCCAATTTAATCACAAAATTATGAAAACTCAAATGCAATTTGGAATTATAAAATGGCATGAAAAAGTTTTTCACCAGATTATCCTCCAATTTGAAAACTTCACCCTTATCACAAACAAGTTGAATTGATGCATCCGTACCGATTTTCACGTTCGCCGTTTGAAGCAATTTTACCACCTTATTCTCATCCACCATGTCTTCAACCACATGCTTATTCTTGATTAGAATTTTGGCCTCCATGTTTAAGATTGGAGAATTCCAAATTTTCATAACTCTTGACTCTATTATCAGGGACCTTTCAACCGGTTCTAAAGTAAACGTTGACGACTCCTGCTCTTCACATTTATTGGCTATGTCATCTTGATTAGTAAACCCGCTAAGAACGTTTTGCCTCGACAAACATTCCTCTTCATCCTCATATACATCATACACAGGAGGAAGATCATAGATAACGTCACAATTGGTAGGATGCTCCTCATCCTCGGTTGACTCGTCCCAGACGGGTTCTTCCGGTTCCGTTTCCTGCCACGTCGACGAGGCTTTAAGATCTCGGATTCGTTGCTTGAGTCGCTGAATCTCTTGTTGTAACTCGAGGTCGTGGACTCTTCGTCGGAGTCGTTTGATCTTTTCTACATCTCGGGGGTCACGGTGATAGTCGTCGTTGCCTCCAGCGGCGAATCTACGTCGATGATCACGGTGGTTCCTCCGATCCATGGCTCTGATGCCAAATGATAGCGTGATGGATAGATATCGAACTTGATCTATGTCAAGAACGATGAACCCTAACGTCAATTATCAACGTTAGTAAACCTAGGCCAAATACCGGCTCTAGAAAGCTTGGAAAAACCTCCAAACAAAACTTAAACTTTTATTCAATAATTAACCTCCTAAATTATGAAATACAAAAGTGTTTAAATAGACAAAGAATCACAGTTAAACTAGGAAACTATATAATAATAATAAACTGCTAAAATAAGATAAAAGATAGAGTAGAGCACAAGAAACCCAATGAGACCGGGTTTCAAATCCCCTAAAAGGCTCGTGGGTCGGGCGCTGAATACGGACCATCTGGATCCGTATCAGATTTCATATGAAATAAATATATAATATATGTAAAAATAAAGTAAATCTTTTAAAATTCGATCATTCTTTTAAGGGGACGGTGTGGTTGTCATTGAAGCCTAAGGTTTCAATGAGTTTATCCATGAGAAAATGTCACATGAGAGAGTAGAGGGTGTCAAAAATGGTGAATACACAAAGATCTAACCAAAAAACTTGATAATCAACAACAGATCTTGAAGAATTACACACAGGAAAAACTCAGATCAACAAAACGATGATCTGATTACAACCGAAGCAAACCAGAAACTGCAACTAACGAGTAAACGACTCGATCATCAACATGATGATGAACACATGAATCAAACTCTAGAACGCAGATCAAAACTACCAAACGAATAGATGGAAGACAAGAGAGGAAACTTCTAGCGGCTGTACACTACTCTCTGAACCCTAATAAGAGTTAAGAGACTTTATATATAGCCCCGCTACACCTGCTGCACCCGAACACATCAGCTCGACCCGATCCAAGCCCAGCAACCTCTTTCCCTTCATTTCCTTTGGAGCCCAGTCCAGTATAGCCCAGCAAGCATTTCCTCATTAACAACAAAACAAACACTTATAAGAAAACATAATTGAATTGTATTAAAAACAAAATAATAAAAAATAATAGAACTATTATTAGAACCATTATTTTTAACACCCTCCCTCAATTCAATTATGAAAAAACATTTTTAAGACCTAATCTGTTACATATGGTCTCATGTTGATTGACTAGCAAACCCTTTGTGAATAGATCAGCAAGCTGATCAGCACTGCCTATACTCTCAACTTTAATACACCCTTTTGAAATTTGATCCCTAAGGAAAAATAAGTCAATTTCAAAATGTTTCGTTCGCTCATGAAAAACAGGATTCATAGCAATAGAGATTGCAGCGTTATTATCACAAAACAATTTAACAGGCAAATCAATAACAACAGATAACTCATGTAACAGATTTATTAACCACATAACATCACATGTAGCCGTACACATAGACCTATACTCGGCTTCAGCGGTAGACCTGGCTATTGTAGACTGTTTTTTACTCTTCCAGGTAATTAAAGATGACCCTAGAAATATACAATACCCTGTTACAGATTTCCTAGAATATAGACATTTTCCCCAATCTGAATCCGCATAAGCTTTAAGACTTATATCACCAGATTTACTAAACGTAATGCCTTGACCTGGTGATTTTTTCAAATATCTAAGCAAACGCAAAGCAATGGTTAAATGTGCTTGTTTAGGTGAATGCATATACTGACTCAAATAATGGACAGAATATGCAATATCAGGTCTTGTATGCGACAAGTAAATCAATTTACCTACTAATTTTTGATACCCGGTCACATTTGTAAGGTCAGCTGACTGAACTTTAGACAAAGAAGATAATACAAAATTCTTTTCAATAGGAACATTCACTGGCTTACTTCCAGTCATTCCGAACTCAGCAAGTAACTCTATACAATATTTCCTCTGTGATAAACATACACCAGCAGAAGTTTTAAATACTTCTATGCCTAGAAAATATTTAAGTTCTCCCAAGTCTTTGATTAAAAATTTTGTTTTCAACAAATCCTTAAGTTTTTCAAATTCAGCAACATTATTACCTGTAACAAGTATGTCATCTACATAGACAAGTAAAACCACAAACACAGAACCAGTTTGTTTAATAAACATAGAATAATCACATTTACTTTGTGTAAATCCAAAATCAACCAAAGCCCCAACCAATTTCTCATTCCACATCCTAGGAGCCTGCTTTAACCCATACAATGATTTTTTCAATTTACACACCCGAGTTTCAGATTTTGAATAATAACCTTCAGGTAAAGCCATATAAACATCTTCATTCAAATCACCATATAAAAAAGCATTGTTTATATCTAATTGAAATAAAGGCCAATCATGTTCAACAGCTAAGGTAATAACAGTCCTTATAGTAATCATTTTTACTACAGGAGAGAATGTTTCTTCAAAATCAATTCCTTCCTTTTGACTATACCCTTTAGCTACAAGTCTAGCCTTATATCTATCAATTTCACCTGTTGACTTATACTTAATCTTGTAAATCCACTTACAACCTACGGTTTTCCTACCAGGTGGTAAATTTACAAGATCCCAAGTATTATTCCTATGTAAAGCTTCTATTTCATCATTCATAGCTGCTATCCAATTTGGATCCTTAGCAGCCTGATAATACAACTTTGGCTCAACAGTTTTATTCAAAGTAGACACAAAACACTTATGCTCTAAAGACAAATTTGAATAATTGACAACTTTTTCCAATCCATATTTAACCTTCCCAGGCACAACAAAATCATTGAATTTATTTGGAAAAACAACATTTCTGGTGGACCTTCTAAGGGGAACTGAAATTGGTGGTGTAACACCATTTCCCTCAGACACGTCATTCATTGTTGGCTCAAGACCTTCACCCACAGCCCTGCCAGACTGAGATTTTGTAGTACTAGATTGCTCTACCTCAACTTCTGATGCCCCCACATCATCAAAAACTGGAGGTATAACCCTATCTTGAGTACCACTATTCTTCTCAGTCGGCTGCTGTAACCCATGAGAGGAATCACCATTATCATTTTGATCTTCATCATTGGGAACAGCCCCCTTAGAAGTCTCAGTTTCATACTCTTCAAACAAGTCAAAAAAGTTTATTAAAGATTGATCTTGATTTTTATCAGAAATATCCTTTTTATCTTTAAATGGGAAAATATTTTCATAAAATCTAACATCTCTTGAATAGTGAATGACTTTGCTATCAAGACTCCATAATTTGGACCCCTTTTTCTGATTTGAATAACCAATTAAAACACATTTTTCAGCATTACTACTGAATTTGTTATCCTTGTTTAAAACAGTACTAAAACAGAGACATCCAACAACTCTAAGGTGACTAATAACCGGCTTAAACCCATACACAAGATCATAAGGAGTCTTTCCATTTAACACAGAAGATGGTGTCCTGTTAATCAAATAGGCAGCAGTAAGAACACATTCAGACCAAAAATTAAGAGGAAACCCCCCTTGAAACAACAATGACCTAGCAACATTTAGCAAATGTCTGTGTTTTCTCTCCACAACACCATTTTGTTGTGGGGTATAAGCACAAGTAGTTTGATGAATAATACCATTATTAACACAAAAAACATTCATTTGACTGTTTACAAACTCTGTTCCATTATCACTTCTGAAAGTTTTAATACATTTTCCAAACTGAGTTTTCAGTAAACTGGAAAAACATTGAATGTGAGAGAAAACCTCAGACTTATGCTTCATTAAAAACACCCACACACTTCTAGTAAAGTCATCTACTATAGTTAAAAAATACTTAAATCCCTCCCTGCTTGTCACCTTATATGGACCCCACACATCCAGATGAACAAGTTCACCAAGTTCTCTGGATGTATGATCACTCAACGGGAAAGGGACCCGATGTTGTTTAGCTCTGTGGCAAATTTCACAAGGAGAAGACTCATCTATTTGACTCAGTTTTAATTCATCTTTTAACACTTTTAGCACTATTGGTGATGGGTGACCAAGTCTAGAATGCCACAAGTTATATACACTGCACACACTATTACACACCTTAGCAGAAAGATATGAACCATCACTTAAGTATAAGCCATCAGCCTGTCTACCAATCACCAGGTTTTTCCTTGTCAAGGAATCCTGAATGTAACATTTATGTTCATCAAAGGACACAGTTACCTTACTATCTCTAGATAGCCTATGAACAGACATCAAATTCACACAATAGTCAGGTATAACAAATACATCACATAACATTATCTGATCATTTAGTTTTATATCCCCTATTTTTGTAACACGAGCATTAGTACCATTCGGATGTTTAACACTTACATTTAAATCTGAAATATCTACTTGATTTACTAAATTTTGATCAGACTTAACCATGTGATGATTCGCCCCCGAATCAACAACCTAACTTATATTGTTAACAGCAGTAAAACTACTGTTAAAGTTGTATTGATGACATCCCATTACAGTTGAACAAAATAACCCACCTGAAACATTGCTACTAGCCCCTCCCTCAACAGACTTCTCATTAAGTAAGCCTATCAACTTAACAACTTGATCAGAAGACAAAAAATTTAAGGAGGAAGGCACATTAACACAGTTATCAGACATGGAATTAAACACACCAACTTTCTTTCCTTGTCCAGTCCTTGGCTTCATCCAACTAGGATAGCCAATAATCTCAAAACACTTATCTACAAGGTGACCAGTTTTATTACAATGAGTACATTTTAACCCAGAATTACTAATTTTATTAACCTTCTTTTTAGTTTCAGAAAACTGGTTTACTTTAGACACAAACCCCATTGTTTGAGTCTGACCTTTTTCCCCACTACTACTGGACTTTTTATGTGACTCTTCCCTTGAAACAATAGCAAAAGCTTCTTTAATAGTGGGTAAGTTATCTTTAATTAACAAATTTGAGATAACAGATTGATATTCACTATCGAGTCCCATTAAAAACTGCATTAGTTTAATAAGATGAGAAAAGTCATTAAACTGCTTAGCAGCCTCACAAGTACATGCAGGAAGTTGAAGAATCTGATCAAGATCCTTCCACATAACAGTTAGTTTATGATAATACTCAGAAACAGACATACCACTTTGACTAAAAGAATTAATTTTTTGATACAGGTCAAAAACAACTGATCCATCCACCTTATCATATGTTTCTTTTAAATCTTTCCACACATCCGAGGCTAAACTAGAATAAACCTGACCCAAGTACAATTCCTCACTAATAGAATTCAACAACCAAGTAAGAACCACAGAGTTACACCTTTCCCACTGATTTATTAGCACATCATCATCTTCAGAGATTACACAAGTGCCATCAATAAATCCATACTTGTTTTTTACTTTCAAAGCAAGTTTCATAGCATTTGACCATACTCTATAATTCTCTGTTCCTTTCAATTTTACATTAATAATAGTCAGATTACTAGCATCACTCGGATGAAGATAAAGTGGATCACCAGCATCAATTTTACTTATCAGAGTAGCAAACGGATTACTTGTATCACCCATATCAACCACAATAACAGTCAAGAATGATAGTCACACAAGCACACACACAAAAAACTCAGTGTATATGAACTCACAAACCGATATGCAAAACACAAACAATATGCACACACAGATAAACACAAGAGACCGGGATTGTCTGCCCCGGTACTGCATACAACAGGTATCAACAGTCCTGCACTGTACTTATCTACAACAGAAAAGAAAGGTAAATCAAGGAAAGATCTCACCAAAGAGAGCACCCAAGTTAGGGTTTCCAAATTGACGTCTGTAACCTTCACTTAGGGTTACAGAACGACCACCAGCGCAGCTACAGTCACCAGTTTCCGATCAGCAGCCAAGGGAACCCGTAACCTTCACTTAGGGTTACGAGGTCTTTTCTTCGTGTATCTCTACGCCTCGCTCCCAGATCCAACAGTCTTCAGCAACCAGTAATCGCCGAGTAACAAACCCTAGATCTGAGAACCGATGACCAAGAATCGGATTGACGGAGCACAAGACAGACGGAGACACGAAGATTATCACCAAACACTCGATGAAACAGAGAGACGATGAGACCTAAACACGCAACCCTAAAGTTGCTACGAGGACGATATACAGAGCGTCGGCTCTGATACCATGTCAAAAATGGTGAATACACAAAGATCTAACCGAAAAACTTGATAATCAACAACAGATCTTGAAGAATTACACACAGGAAAAACTCAGATCAACAAAACGATGATCTGATTACAACCGAAGCAAACCAGAAACTGCAACTAACGAGTAAACGACTCGATCATCAACATGATGATGAACACATGAATCAAACTCTAGAACGCAGATCAAAACTACCAAACGAATAGATGGAAGACAAGAGAGGAAACTTCTAGCGGCTGTACACTACTCTCTTAACCCTAATAAGAGTTAAGAGACTTTATATATAGCCCCGCTACACCTGCTGCACCCGAACACATCAGCTCGACCCGATCCAAGCCCAGCAACCTCTTTCCCTTTCATTTCCTTTGGAGCCCAGTCCAGTATAGCCCAGCAAGCATTTCCTCATTAACAACAAAACAAACACTTATAAGAAAACATAATTGAATTGTATTAAAAACAAAATAATAAAAAATAATAGAACTATTATTAGAACCATTATTTTTAACAGAGGGTGAAGAAATTTGAAGCCAAAATGATAAGGATGATGGGTGACAAGGCTTCAACATTTGTGTGAAATTCAATGCCAAATCTCTCGGCTTCTTTCGGCTCCTTCAAACCACAAAACAAAAAAAGAAGAAAAAAGAAAAAAGAACGCCCCACAAGAAGCCGTGACAAGAGGTGTGGTAGCCTAAGAAACCGCTGGAACCGAGAGGAACCGAAGGAAGGAGCCCAGCTCCATACCGCCCCCTAAGCTTCTTTAAACAGCTCCAGAAGCACCGATAAGTTAGAAAATTATCATCACATAAGTATAAATATAAAGGTATATGTTTTGGGCCAATATGCTTATCTATAAAGTGGAGATATAGTTAAACTCTACGTTTTACAGATTTTAGAGATGTGGTTAAAGTTGAAGAACCCGTTATGAATGTTAAGTTGTGATGTATTTATTCTTTAAAATATATGAATTACTATTTTTATAAAAATAGTATTTTTCAAAATCTATGAATTACTATTTACTTTTAGATAAGAAGATGAGACTTTAAAAAAGTAGTATTTGAATATCAATGAGCCACATGATATTTTATGGTGGTGTCATGTGACAGTTAATTATTATTATTTTTTGTTTTTTTTTTCCTGTCCAAGTGCAACACAAGTAGTATAGAAGTCGGTTGGGTGATATGTATAATCGTTTAATATAGCTTTTGGTGTCTAGGAATACTTTGACCATTTTGCTTCTGATTTTACCATCTTTTCATTGTCCTTTTGTATTTTCATTTTATATACGTTACGTTAAAACAATACAAATATTTTTTTGTACCCAACACATTTGTTGGTAGTATAATGCGTAAGTCATGTAACATGACCTTTAAATCCTACGCTCGATACTTTTAGCGCTTGGCTTACAACTTTAATATCATTACCCAATCATTTTGTATTTTCAGTTTCTTTAGGTTGCGTTATGTCAATACAATTGTTTTGTGTACCCGCGTTTTTCGCGCTATAATGTGCGGCACGCGCACTCTGTAAACTTGTTTAAATACAAATTCAAGCTTATAGGAACAATAACAGAACGACATTAGTCCACGTGTCAGCAAAGGTGGCTACCACGTGTTAGTTTAATTCTTTTTGTTCATTTATTTCAAAACACAACACATTTAGCAAATGATATAGTAGTCTAATAGTCCAAATTTTAAACATAAAACCTTTAGGTCCTAGACTCGATGCTTTGACCGTTTCATCTTTAATTTTAACATCGTTACATAGTTCTTTTCTATGTCCAAATTTTATGTTGTGTTTTAGTAATGCAACTATATTGTATAATCGTATCATCTCTAAACAAACACGCAATTTGTTAAATTTTGTTTAAAAACACAACTATAAAGAAAAAAGATCAATGGGTTATTGGGCAATGGGCATTACATACTTTTAAAATATGTGATTGGGCTTATTTCAATAAATTAGCCCATTTTACATCCACAAGTCCACAACACGCGCTCATTGTGGTGGTATAAACCCTAGGGCTTCGTCTCTTTTTCTTCTTCTCATGGGGGAGATAATTTTCCGCCGTTTCGTCTCAATCAACAGGTTTCAATCTCTCATTCAATCTTAGATTTGAATATTCTATCTCTATACTTCTTTTCTCTAGATCTGGTAGCTTGTTTGATTCAGTTTTTAGTTCATCTCATCTGGTTAGCACTTATTTTGTTTTAATCTTTACACCTGATGATTCATTTAATCCTTGCTCGTTCTCGTAGCCTCAACAACGATTTTGTTGCTTTAAATCGAGTTCGATTTGAGTTTTGTGTAATTTGCCCTAATTTTGAATCGGTGAACGTGATTCTTCACTTATCTCGCCCTAATTTTAACACTTGTAGATTATTAATGGTTTTTCGACGTGGAATCTGATTAAATCTAGAGAAACTAGTGCTTTGAAGTTTTTTTTTTCAGCTTGTGTTGCATCTTGTGATTTTAAAGAGGAATTAGATTGTTTTTCAGCACATTTTTGTTTTGTTTTAATATGATTCGAGAGCTAATTGTTGCTTATTTGATGCTATATCAGAATTACAAGTATATTGTGCCCGTGGTTACCATTCTGATTAGTATTTTGATTACAAAATTCTCACTTATCATTATTCTGTTTATAACTCATCTTCAGTAACCCATGGCTGTTAATGGGTTTTTTGACTAGAGAAACTAGTGTTTTGAAATTTGATTTTTAACTAGTGTTGTATTTTGGGATTTAAAGAGCAATTGGAATGTTTTGCGCACATTATTGTTGATTTTAATATGATTTGGAAGCTAATTGTTGCTTATTTGATGCTATATAAGAATTACAAGTATTCTGTGCCAATAGTTACCATTTTTATCAGTCTTTTGGTTACAAAATTCTCACTTATTATGATTCTGTTTATAACTCATGTTCAGTAACCAATGGCTGTCCCGAAGCTCGATAAGAAGATCGTGAAGAAGCGTGTGAAGAAGTTTAAGAGGCCCCAGAGTGATTGGAAGATATGTGTCAAGGTACATTTTTATTTACTGAAATTACCACCAATTTCACGCTTAAACATGAAGGGGCTTCTAACATTTTTCTTGTTACGTTACAGGAAAACTGGCGCAGGCCCAAGGGTATTGACTCTAGGGTCAGGAGAAAGTTCAAAGGTGTGACTCTTATGCCCAATATCGGATACGGGTCAGACAAGAAAACCCGCCACTACTTGCCAAATGGGTTCAAGAAGTTTGTTGTGCACAATGCCAAAGAGCTTGAAGTTCTTATGATGCACAACAGGTACAATTATTTCTTTTGACATATTCCGCTTTGTTTGGTTTTGATTCGTTACTAGGTTATGAATTGAATTGGTTAAAATTGATTTCAGGACTTATTGTGCTGAGATTGCACACAATGTATCAACCCGCAAAAGGAAGGAGATCGTCGAGCGTGCAGCACAGTTGGATGTTGTTGTGACCAACAAATTAGCCAGGCTGCGTAGCCAGGAAGACGAGTAAGCTTTGTAGTTTGACATGTGTTCTGTTTTTTGAAGCGTTTAAGGTTTTGATATCAGGTAGGCTTTTTTACAAGCAAACTTTGTTGGTTTTGTTATTTTGAGATGAATTTCTTCAAAGATTTATTTTTTGAGACAATGATGAACTTTTTCTGTTGTGAGACGCTATGACAGCAAACTGTTGTTGCGATCTTGGCCACGTCACACAACCCGGAAAGTGTTACGGGTTGTTAGTATCCAACCTGTTTAATACACGGGTTCTGTTCATCTTTATTGTATTGTAACTTGATTAATTAGGTTAGAATAATCTTGTTTTTCTGAACTATGCTTTCACCAAATACAAAACCCCACTAGCAAGCCGCTAGAAAAGTAACACGAGAAGCGTTCTAGTTTAGCCCTTCACTGGTTTGACCGGTTCAAACATCGACGGTTGAAAAGAGACTTGGTCCAACCATCTCGTCATTTGATTCCTGATCCAACTAACTTTTGATATATAATGGGTCCTGCTATTAAGACATCCCAGGACGCTGCGTTTTACTTAAAACTTAGCGTTTTGGCCTTAATTAATGCTATCAGACATTCTAACGCTGCGTTTTATCCAAAATGAGACATTCTAACGCTGCGTTTTATTCAAAATGAGAAATTCTAACGCTGCGTTTTATTCAAAACGCTGCGTAGTTAACGACATAATCACGACATAATCATTGATCAATTAGTAATTAGGGCTGTACATTTGTCGGTATTCAGACCAAAACGCAGCGTTTTGGCCAAAACTCTGCGTTCTGAGATGTAGATTGTGTTTTTGTCTTTTCCGGCCATTTAGCTGGCTCGCATATAATTTAGAAAACACCTATTAAAAGCTATCAATAATGAATACGGATGACAATGAACTTTTTAAAGTAAAATCTACAAGGATGTGTAAGTTATATAGGATATGAATCTACTTTAAGTTCCTTGAAAAGCCGAATGAATTTTAGAAATAATTTTTTTTTGAATATGTCCGTGGAATTCTTAGAAAATCTGATTGCAATTTTGTAAAGTTAAATAGACGAACTATTAACATAATTTCAAGCTATCTATCAAGGAAAAACCTCATGCAAAACTAACCAAGTTTGCTTAGTATTTTATTAAATTTACAAAATTTCATTAAGTATTTAAATCCGTAAAAGTAAGCAAGTTTGCTTAGTGTTTTATTCAAGTTATAAAATTTCATTAAGTATTTAAACCTTGTACATTATTTTTGTAAACATTAAACATTTTTTTTTAAATTGAGTGAAATAAATGAAATATATACGACTTTTGATTACTATTTAGTATTTTTTTTTTCTCAAGTTAAATTGAAATAGGAGGTAATAATGATGAAATGAAATTTAGTAAATATAATAAGCGGGTTTTGATAATTTTTCACATTATATATATTTCACTTAATTTTATGAAAATCTAAGCTTTATAGAATTAAAATTGAGCGACCTTAATTGGTAATTGCTCTTTAAAGTGTAATTACTTATTATAATTTTTAGATTTATAGAATAAATACACCATAAATATTTTTATAAGATTTAAAAAATAACATTTTAGTTTTAAGACTTACACCTTAACTTTCTTAAAGTCAAGTGTACCTTTTTAAATGCCAATATTTAAATACCATAAGAATACAATAATATGTTTAAACCATATAGAGTTTGATCTTTTAGTAAAGATTATTAAAGTGTTCAACATGAAGTTTGATTATAATACACAAAATAGATCGTTTAGTAAAGATTATTAAAGTGTTCAACATGAAGTTTGATGATAAAAGTGGTGATTCACAACCAAAAAGTTATAAAAAATTATAGATTTAAACCATACAAAGTACACGTGTAGTTTTGATTTTGATATTACAACCAAAGGTGTATAACCTCTTATTATAAGTTCTTGGGTTTAAGTCTCACTTGTAACAAAAAAATAAGAAACAGGGTTACAAGTTGGGCCATGAGGTTTATCACTAGTAGTAAGTTTTCTCCTGATAAAGTTTAGAGATGATAGAGTGGATGGTGTATGTTCCCGGATCCAAATTTGTCGTTCAAAAAGAAAAGATTTTGATAGTGAAAAAAATAATAATAAATAAAAATTATTAAAATATTCAAAAATGTAAAATTCACTGAAAAAACATCCCAAATTACAAACCTTCCCCTTATTCTTTTGGTGAGCACACGCAATAGTTGACGAACGAAACTCCTACTCGCCTACTATATATTTATCTCCGCCACCCGCCCCGCCGTCGCCACCGCTTCTCCGCCTCTCTCTCTCTCTCCAACTCTCCATCATTTTCAGCACTCCAAAGTTTCAAAAAACAATCAAAACGCCGCCGTACGAAGATCGGAAATGGCGAGGGGAGTGAGTTCAGCGGCTGAGCAAGCAGAACAACTTAAGCAGGACGGAAATCTGTATTTCAGGAAGAACAGGTTAGGTGCCGCCATCGATGCTTACACCGAGGTATTTCTCACGATCAGAATTTGTTTTAATCACGATTCGTTTCATGATCACCACCTGTTTGATGAAATGCCGATTTCTCGTTTGTTTTTTTTTTTTGAATTTTCAGGCGATCACGTTGTGCCCTAATGTTCCTGTTTACTGGACCAATCGAGCTTTATGCCATCGCAAACGCAAGTATGTGTGATTTACGATTTAGTTACAAAATTGAATTGAATATCGCTTGTAAATTTCTACAATTCATGTCAATTTAGAGTTGATTGTGTATAGCTTTGATGGAGACATGGAGTATCAGCTTCTCCTGTCAATTTTTTATAGTGACTGAATTTGTATCTTGTCTGTTACTTTTTTTTTTTTTTTTTTGCTGTGTGTAGTGAATGGGCAAGAGTTGAGGAGGACTCACAGAGGGCCGTTCGGCTTGATCCTAAATCTGTCAAGGTTTAATCACCAATTCACCATATTTCTTTTGTTATTGCATACATTATACATACACTATTCTGATGTTATGTTTCTTTTTTACTTTTTGTTACCCTAAGTCTTGGTTAGCTATCTCTTTTTTGCAGATTGAAGTTACATAGTCCTAGTATTTAAGCAATACATGCAAATCCTTTTTTTAAAATCGTGTGGATGTTAATCATGAGTAAAAGTTTAAACCGAGCTGAAAAACATGGTCAAGCACCAACATTTCATGGTATTGTCATACCGTGTGAGTATGTACTTAACAAAATGGGCCACGGCAGATGTAGAATGATATTTTGATGATACTGAGTGAGAATATAAGTTTTAAGACGTATTATGACATATGTTGATCATTGGGGAAAAGTGAGATGCTCATAATCTTTTTCTTTTTACCTCTACGTGAAGTGCCATTCGTTCGATCTGCAGGAATATACCATAAATCATATGATCATCATGTAGGGTTAGAAATAAAGCATAAAATAGTTCTATTTGTACGTGTATTTAAACCGACAGGCCTATTATACCGGTTGTTATTTTGGGATGTAATTACACCGCTTTAAGTAACTATCTTCGAATTGCTTATGTATATTAATGTATCATTAACTATTATTATCATTTATAATTTCGATATATTGGCATTTCTTGCGAATCGTATTTGTGGTGACAATGCACCCCTAGGTTGCCAGAATGTCGCTTTTTATTGCTAGGACACATTTCATCTGAACTATTAGTTCTATACAAATAATCTTAACCCAACTAGATGATGTTTCTCATTGTATTCTTCTTTGTCTTTTTTGTACAACCGATTAACTGAATCGTTTTGGTGTTCTTACCTATAATATATGCATG
>JBCNJP010000023.1:2881529-3003501 GCA_039602395.1 Deinandra increscens subsp. villosa | reverse complement strand
TCTACCAAACCTAATAATACTTTATGGTGTATACATCAGTGTATCAAACTACTCCAAGGTCCTTTCCCGAAACATGCACAGAAAGATTTAATATGAAATAAATATATAATATATGTAAAAATAAAGTAAATCTTTTAAAATACGATCATTCTTTTAAGGGGGCGGTGTGGTTGCCATTGAAGCCTAAGGTTTCAATGAGATTATTAATGAGAAAATGTCACATGAGAGAGTAGAGAGTGAAGAAATTTGAAGCCAAAATGATAAGGATGATGGGTGACAAGGCTTCAACATTTGTGTGAAATTCAATGCCAAATCTCTCGGCTTCTTTCGGCTCCTTCAAACCACAAAACAAAAAAAGAAGAAAAAAAAAGAAAAAAGAACGCCCCACAAGAAGCCATGACAAGAGGTGTGGTAGCCTAAGAAACCGCTGGAACCGAGAGGAACCGAAGGAAGGAGCCCAGCTCCATACCGCCCTCTAAGCTTCTTTAAACAGCTCCAGAAGCACCGATAAGTTAGAAAATTATCATCACATAAGTATAAATATAAAGGTATATGTTTTGGGCCAATATGCTTATCTATAAAGTGGAGATATAGTTAAACTCTACGTTTTACAGATTTTAGAGATGTGGTTAAAGTTGAAGAACCCGTTATGAATGTTAAGTTGTGATGTATTTATTCTTTAAAATATATGAATTACTATTTTTATAAAAATAGTATTTTTCAAAATCTATGAATTACTATTTACTTTTAGATAAGAAGATGAGACTTTAAAAAAGTAGTATTTGAATATCAATGAGCCACATGATATTTTATGGTGCTGTCATGTGACAGTTAATTATTATTATTTTTTGTTTTCTTTTTCCTGTCCATGTGCAACACAAGTATTATAGAAGTCGGTTGGTTGATATGTATAATCGTTTGATATAGCTTTTGGTGTCTAGAAATACTTTGATCATTTTGCTTCTGATTTTACCATTTTTTCATTGTCCTTCTGTATTTTCATTTTATATACGTTACGTTAAAACAATACAAATATTTTTTTGTACCCAACACATTTGTTGGTAGTGTAATACGCAAGTCATTTAACATGACCTTTAAATCCTACACCCGATACTTTTAGCGCTTGGCTTATAACTTTAATATCATCACTCAATCATTTTGTATTTTCATTTTCTTTAGGTTGCGTTATGTCAATACAATTGCTTTGTGTACCCGCATTTTTCGCGCTATAATATGCGGCACACACACACTGTAAACTTGTTTAAATACAAATTCAAGCTTATAGGAACAATAACAGAATGACATTAGTCCACGTGTCAGCAAAGGTGGCTACCACGTGTCAGTTCAACTCTTTTTGTTCATTTATTTCAAAACACAACACATTTAGCAAATGATATAGTCGTCTAATAAGTACAGTTGTGAAACATAAAACCTTTAGGTCCTAGACTCGATGCTTTGACCGTTTCATTTTTAATTTTAACATCCTTACACAGTTTTTTTCTATGTCCAACTTTTATGTTGTGTTTTATTAATACAACTATATTGTATAATCGTATCATCTCTAAACAAACACGCAATTTGTTAAATTTTGTTTAAAAACACAACTATAAAGAAAAAAGATCAATGGGTTATTGGGCAATGGGCATTACATACTTTTAGAATATGTGATTGGGCTTATATCAATAAATTAGCCCATTTTACATCCACAAGTCCACAACACGCGCTCATTGTGGTGGTATAAACCCTAGGGCTTCGTTTCTTTTTCTTCTTCTCACGGCCATTGCCTCCGGGGAGATAATTTTCCGCCGTTTCGTCTCAATCAACAGGTTTCAATCTCTCATTCTCTCTTAGATTTGAATATTCTATCTCTATACATCTTTTCTCTAGATCTGGTAGCTTGTTTGATTCAGTTTTTAGTTCATCTCACCTGATTAGCACTTATTTTGTTTTAATCTTTACATCTGATGATTCATTTAATCCTTGCTCGTTCTCGTAGCCTCATCAACGATTTTGTTGCTTTAAATCGAGTTCGATTTGAGTTTTGTGTAATTTGCCCTAATTTTCAATCGGTGAACGTGATTCTTCACTTATCTCGCCCTAATTTTTAACACTTGTAGATTATTAATGGTTTTTCGACGTGGAATCTGATTAAATCTAGAGAAATTTGTGTTTTGAAGTTTGATTTTCAACACGTGTATATTGCGAGTTTAAAGAGGAATTAGATTGTTTTTCAGCACATTATTGTTGATTTTAATATGACTCGAGAGCTAATTGTTGCTTCTTAGATGCTATATAAGAATTACAAGTATTCTGTGCTTTTGGTTACCAATCTGATTAGTATTTTGATTACAATATTCTCACTATTATGATTCTGTTTATAACTCATGTTGAGCAACCAATGTCTGTTAATGGTTTTTTGACTAGAGAAAACAGTGTATTGAAATCTGATTTAACTCGTGTTGTATATTTGGATTTAGAGAGGAATTAGATTGATTTGAGCACATTATTGTTGATTTTTATATGATTTGAAAGCTAATAATCGCTTCTTTGATGCTATATAAGAATTACAAGTATATTGTGCCTGTGGTTACCAGTCTGATTAGTATTTTGATTACAAAATTTTCACCTACAATGATTCTGTTTATAACTCATATTCAGTAACAAATGTCTGTTAATTGTTTTTTGACATGGAATCTGATTAAATTTAGAGAAACTAGTTTTTTGAAAATTGATTTTCAACTTATGTTGTGTATTGGGATTTTAAAGAGGAATTACATTGTTTTGTGCACATTATTGTTGCTTTTAATATGATTTGAAAGCTAATTGTTGCTTCTTTGATGCTACTGTTTAAGAATTACAAGTATATTGTGCCTGTGGTTACCAATCTAATTACTATTTTGATTACAAAATTCCCACTTATCATGATTCTTTTTGTAACTCATGTTCAGTAACCAATGGCTGTCCCGAAGCTCGATAAGAAGATCGTGAAGAAGCGTGTGAAGAAGTTTAAGAGGCCCCAGAGTGACTGGAAGATATGTGTCAAGGTACCTTTTAAACTATTGAAATGACCACCATTTTCAAGCTTAAACATCAAGGAGCTTTTTTTACATTTTTCTTATTACGTTACAGGAAAACTGGCGCAGGCCCAAGGGTATCGACTCCAGGGTCAGGAGAAAGTTCAAAGGTGTGACTCTTATGCCCAATATCGGATACGGGTCAGACAAGAAAACCCGCCACTACTTGCCAAATGGGTTCAAGAAGTTTGTTGTGCACAATGCCAAAGAGCTTGAAGTTCTTATGATGCACAACAGGTACAATTATTTCTTTTGACATATTCCGCTTTGTTTGGTTTTGATTCGTTACTAGGTTATGAATTGAATTGGTTAAAATTGATTTCAGGACTTATTGTGCTGAGATTGCACACAATGTATCAACCCGCAAAAGGAAGGAGATTGTCGAGCGTGCAGCACAGTTGGATGTTGTTGTGACCAACAAATTAGCCAGGCTGCGTAGCCAGGAAGACGAGTAAGCTTTGTAGCTTGATATGTGTTCTGTTTTTTGAAGTGTTTAAGGTTTTGATATCAGGTAGTTTTTTTACAAGAAACACTGCTGGTTTTGTTATTTTTGAGATGAATTTCTTCAAAGATTTATTTTTCGAGACAATGATGAACTTTTTCTGTTGTGAGACGGTATGGCGTCGAACTTCTGTGGCCAGCTTGGACACGTCACAAAACCCAGAAAGTGTTATCGGTGTTAGTATCCAACCTGTTTAATACACGGGTTCTGTTCATCTTTATTGTATTGTAACTTGATTAATTAGGTTAGAATAATCTTGTTTTTCTGAACTATGCTTTCACCAAATAGAAAACCCCCACTAGCAAGCTGCTAGAAAAGTAACACGAGAAGCGTTCTAGTTTAGCCCTTCACTGGTTTGACCGGTTCAAACATCGACGGTTGAAAAGAGACTTGGTACAACCATCTCGTCATTTGGTTGATTGGTTCCTTATCCAATTAACTTTTGATATATAATTTAGAAAGCACCTATTAAAAGCTATCAATAATGATTAATGAATACGGATGACAATGAAAATTTTATAGGTAAAATCTACTAGGATGTGTAAGTTATATAGGATATGAATATACCAATGTTTTAAAAACCAGATTGAATCGACCGGTTGAACTGGTAACCGGTGGGTGCACCGGTTCGGTTAAGGGCGGTTTTTAGTAGTTCTGGGCAAAAAAATGAATCGGCGGGTTTTCTGGTTGAACCACCGGGTTTAACGGTTCAACCGGGTGAACCGTTTTTTTATTATTTTAAATTAAGTTAAAAAAACCTTTTTAAAACAATGAAAAAAAGGTAGGGTCGTAGGGTTTTCACTATTTCTTAATTGAAGTTAACTTATTGGGCGAAAACAAATCGTCACTTCGTCATTTGCTGCTAGAGATTCTAAAATAAACAATCAATCGAAGATAACTGAAAGTCTGATATTTTTTTATAAATATAATCTGATTAGAACTTATATTAATGTTATTTTGGATAATTGTAACTTGTTTTAAACTTTATTAAAGTTTCTTAACGACACTTGTCGCAGTTAAAAGTTTACAAAATGTATATTGTAATTTACATGTTTGAAAAGGCAATCCGGTTCGACCGTCCGGGTCAACCCGGGTCAACCGGTTGAACCGTTTTTTATATAAGGCCGGTTTGGTTTAAAAATCCGGTTTTAAAACATTGGAATATACTTTAAGTTCCTTGAAAAGCCGAGTGATTTTTAGAAGTAATTTTTTTTTGAATATGTCGGTGGAATTCTTAGAAAATCTGATTGCAATTTTGTAAAGTTAAATAGACGAACTATTAACAAAATTTCAAGCTATTTATCAAGGAAAAACCTCATGCAAAACTAACCAAGTTTGCTTAGTATTTTATTAAATTTACAAAATTTCATTAAGTTAAACCCGTAATAGTAACCAAGTTTGCTTAGTGTTTTATTCAAGTTATAAAATTTCATTAAGTATTTAAACCTTGTACATTATTTTTGTAAACATTAAACATTTTTTTTTTAAATTGAGTGAATCGACTTTTGATTACTATATAGTATTTTTTTTCTCAAGTTAAATTGAAATAGGAGGTAATAATGATGAAATGAAATTTAGTAAATATAATAAGCGGGTTTTGATAATTTTTCACATTATATATATTTCACTTAATTTTATGAAAATCTAAGATTTATAGAATTAAAATTGAGCGACCTTAATTGGTAATTGCTCTTTAAAGTGTAATTACTTATTATAATTTTTAGATTTATAGAATAAATACATCATAAATATTTTTATAAGATTTAAAAAATAACATTTTAATTTTAAGACTTACACCTTAACTTTCTTAAAGTCAAGTGTATTTTTTTAAATGCCAATATTTAAATACCATAAGAATACAATAATATGTTTAAACCATATAGAGTTTGATCGTTTAGTAAAGATTATTAAAGTGTTCAACATGAAGTTTGATTATAATACACAAAATAGATCGTTTAGTAAAGATTATTAAAGTGTTCAACATGAAGTTTGATGATAAAAGTGGTGATTCACAACCAAAAAGTTATAAAAAATTATAGATTTAAACCATACAAAGTACACGTGTAGTTTTGATTTTGATATTACAACCAAAGGTGTATAACCTCTTATTATAAGTTCTTGGGTTTAAGTCTCACTTGTAACAAAAAAATAAGAAACAGGGTTACAAGTTGGGCCATGAGGTTTATCACTAGTAGTAAGTTTTCTCCTGATAAAGTTTAGAGATGATAGAGTGGATGGTGTATGTTCCCGGATCCAAATTTGTCGTTCAAAAAGAAAAGATTTTGATAGTGAAAAAAATAATAATAAATAAAAATTATTAAAATATTCAAAAATGTAAAATTCACTGAAAAAACATCCCAAATTACAAACCTTCCCCTTATTCTTTTGGTGAGCACACGCAATAGTTGACGAACGAAACTCCTACTCGCCTACTATATATTTATCTCCGCCACCCGCCCCGCCGTCGCCACCGCTTCTCCGCCTCTCTCTCTCTCTCCAACTCTCCATCATTTTCAGCACTCCAAAGTTTCAAAAAACAATCAAAACGCCGCCGTACGAAGATCGGAAATGGCGAGGGGAGTGAGTTCAGCGGCTGAGCAAGCAGAACAACTTAAGCAGGACGGAAATCTGTATTTCAGGAAGAACAGGTTAGGTGCCGCCATCGATGCTTACACCGAGGTATTTCTCACGATCAGAATTTGTTTTAATCACGATTCGTTTCATGATCACCACCTGTTTGATGAAATGCCGATTTCTCGTTTGTTTTTTTTTTTTGAATTTTCAGGCGATCACGTTGTGCCCTAATGTTCCTGTTTACTGGACCAATCGAGCTTTATGCCATCGCAAACGCAAGTATGTGTGATTTACGATTTAGTTACAAAATTGAATTGAATATCGCTTGTAAATTTCTACAATTCATGTCAATTTAGAGTTGATTGTGTATAGCTTTGATGGAGACATGGAGTATCAGCTTCTCCTGTCAATTTTTTATAGTGACTGAATTTGTATCTTGTCTGTTACTTTTTTTTTTTTTTTTTTTGCTGTGTGTAGTGAATGGGCAAGAGTTGAGGAGGACTCACAGAGGGCCGTTCGGCTTGATCCTAAATCTGTCAAGGTTTAATCACCAATTCACCATATTTCTTTTGTTATTGCATACATTATACATACACTATTCTGATGTTATGTTTCTTTTTTACTTTTTGTTACCCTAAGTCTTGGTTAGCTATCTCTTTTTTGCAGATTGAAGTTACATAGTCCTAGTATTTAAGCAATACATGCAAATCCTTTTTTTAAAATCGTGTGGATGTTAATCATGAGTAAAAGTTTAAACCGAGCTGAAAAACATGGTCAAGCACCAACATTTCATGGTATTGTCATACCGTGTGAGTATGTACTTAACAAAATGGGCCACGGCAGATGTAGAATGATATTTTGATGATACTGAGTGAGAATATAAGTTTTAAGACGTATTATGACATATGTTGATCATTGGGGAAAAGTGAGATGCTCATAATCTTTTTCTTTTTACCTCTACGTGAAGTGCCATTCGTTCGATCTGCAGGAATATACCATAAATCATATGATCATCATGTAGGGTTAGAAATAAAGCATAAAATAGTTCTATTTGTACGTGTATTTAAACCGACAGGCCTATTATACCGGTTGTTATTTTGGGATGTAATTACACCGCTTTAAGTAACTATCTTCGAATTGCTTATGTATATTAATGTATCATTAACTATTATTATCATTTATAATTTCGATATATTGGCATTTCTTGCGAATCGTATTTGTGGTGACAATGCACCCCTAGGTTGCCAGAATGTCGCTTTTTATTGCTAGGACACATTTCATCTGAACTATTAGTTCTATACAAATAATCTTAACCCAACTAGATGATGTTTCTCATTGTATTCTTCTTTGTCTTTTTTGTACAACCGATTAACTGAATCGTTTTGGTGTTCTTACCTATAATATATGCATGTATAGCTTAAATACTAGGTGTATAGCTTAAATACTAGGAACTATCTAACTTTAATCTGCAAATAAGATGCCACTCAAGAAGACTAAGGGTTACAAAAAGTAAAAAGAAACACAACATGTGAGTAGTGTATGTATGCAATAACAAAAGGAATATGGTGATTAGACCTTGACAGATTTAGGATGAAGCCGAACAACCCATAGAGAGTCCTCCTCAACTCTTGCCAATTTAAGTTAGATAGTTCTCCCCAACTCTTGCCCATTCACTCTCTGAGGGCTGTTCTCTTTGTTAGCTACATCTTATTTGCGGATTGAAGTTAGATAGTTTCTAGAATTTAAAGCTATACACGCAAATATTTTTTCTTTTTATTATTTTTTTATCGTGTGGATGTTAATCATGTCTTAAAGTTTAAACCGAGCTGAAAAACATGGTCAAGCACCAACACTTAATGATATTGTCATACTGTGTGAGGATGTACTTAACAAAATGTGCAACGAAAGATATTGAATGATATTTTAATGATACTGAGTGAGAATATAAGTTTTGAGACGTGAGATATGTTGATCGTTGGGAAAACTGAGATGCTCATAATCTTTTTTTATTTTTTTAAACCTCTCTGTGAAGTGCCATTCATTTGATCTGCAAGAAATTATAATTCATATGATCATCATCTAGGGTTAGAAGTGAAGCATGAAATAGTTCTATTTGCATGTGTATTTAAATGCCTTTTATACCGGTTGTTATTTCGGGATGCAGTTACACCGCTTGAAGTAACTATCTTCCAATAGGTTATGTATATTATTATCTTATTAACTGTTATTACCATTGATAATTTCTATATATTGGGATTTCTTGCGAATCATATGTATGGTGACAATGCACCCCTAGGTTGCTGAAAAGTCATTTTATTGCTAGGATACATTGCATCTGAACTATTAGTTCTAGATAAATAATCTTAACCTAACTAGACGATGTTTCTCATTGTATTCTTCTTTGTCTTTTTTTACAACTGATTAACTGAATCATTTTTCTGTTTTTAGCTATAATATTTTTTAAGTGACTCTTATAGGCAATATAGGTATAATATACATTCAGGTTACAGTTCCTTAAAGTTACATGCTACCTTATATCATAATCTATTCAGATGAATTTTGTGGTTTTACTTTTACATTAATTGCAAATTTAGTGAAGACCGACGATTGAACAACCTTATATATCTTGTTTGAATTAGGGTGTTGGTAACAGTGATATATTTCTGGAACTGCAGGGTCATTACATGCTAGGGCTTGCACTACTACAAAGGGAAATTTATGCTGAAGGAATAAAAGCTTTGGAAAGGGTACGTCTTTTGCAATCGATGTTGATTAAACTGAAAATAAACAATGCCATTTTACTTCTAGAGTTGATAATATATATTTGTAAATGATTTACGTAGTTCATAAATTAAAGTAACATGATTGTGTGTTCTGATAAATTTTTACAGGTTGTGGAAAGTAAGGATTTATTTAACATTTTAAGAGAAATAAGTTGGTCATTGTGCTTGCTTCTTGAAGTGTAATCCCAGTGTGTCTGCATCTTATCATATGCACACCCCTTAAACATGTTATTTATTTATTTCCTTTTTGGTAGATCTTTTTTTGTTTAAAGTTAACTTGAATAATTATGTAGTTTTCTTCTAAAGAAATGCATACTCTATGTTGGAACTTGCATCCAGCACTAATCTAGAGGAGGGAGAATGGGTGGGTTGTGTAACGGGTCATAGCAAATAACTTCTGGTTTGTATGAAAAAATCTCAAGTTGGTTTTGTCTGACCCAAAACTTTGTTGTAGTTTCTAAACCTCTTTTCTTAATTTGAATGTTAAATACGGTTACAATTCCACATCAGTATTTAAATTTTTGTTGATAAAGCGATTTAATAGGTTGATTACAATACACTTTCAAACCGTTCGGCCCATTTTCTTTTTAGCTATATTTTTTTTGTTGCATATTTACCCATTCATAAGAAAATTGACATTGACATCACTTGTATGGGGTTAACTGTTTTAAATTATTATACTTTTGTAAATAAGGAGCAGTTCCCTATAATCATATTTGCTGTTTGAGAAGAATAATATTGGGTAGTTTACATTCAACAATTATCTTTTTTTTTTAGAACAGCATTCAACAATTATCTGTAATAGTAATTTAAGACCTTATTATATTTCCTCTGTAGGCTTTGGATCTTGGTAGAGGTGCACATCCAAATAGTTATATGGTGGAAGAGATATGGCAGGAGCTTTCAAGTGCAAAGTATAAGGAGTGGCTGCACGATTCCACCGAACGGACTTTAGCTCTGCAAAAACTTGAGTATGTTTTTTATACGAACCCAATTTTTGATCCACATCAGAATTCGACCCCACTAAGTCTAAATGACCCAAGACCCAGACAAATAACCATCATGACTAGTCAAGGTGGTTTCAAGAACAAGCTAAGGCAGTTTCTTGGCCAATTCTGTTTCAAGTCAGTTTCAAACAAGTGAGTTAATTTTTTTTCTTCGTGTGTGTGTGGTTTGGGGGGATATTAGTAACTGATGGTAGCTTGTTTAAATTTTGTAATAGGAGAGTAAACCCCTCTCGAATTGGGTTAGTTTAATCATCAATCATCCGACTTTTTCAGATTCTTTGGTTCCATTATCGGGAAACCAAGGAGATGATGATTTGGAACCCTCCATCACCAAATTAGACGGTTGTGCTCACTTCTCAATTAGCAGCCGTTGTAAACCAATTAGACTCTCTGATAGCGGGTATTGTAGAGTTCAAGGCTTGGATGGATGATAAGAAACCTTAGGATGAACCTAAAAGGCCACCAACAGATTTGGTCAAAAAGGAAGCTCCTAACGACAGTTTTAGTGATGACAGTGATGGATTTGAGCATGCTTCGGTTGATAGTTTGGATTTTCTTATGGAGAGTGATGCAGCTGACCATACGGTTATGGATCACAAACTAAGTTATAAAAGTTTGCATAGTGTTGTTGGGACGATCACTTTTGAGGAAGTGAATGCCATTGTGCACAGTTGTTGGGACCTCTTTTAGCTGAATATTTTTATTTGAACAAATGTTCTGTTTTGGATAAAACACAAGTACACAACCCCTTTCGATTCGTTGATAATTGGGTCGAAATTACTCGACCATCTTTTGATGTCGGGATGTATTTTATATTCTTCACACACAGATTTTTTATTTTATATTAACTTCTGTTGTTCTTTGCCACAGAAAATCATGTGAGTTAGCTTTAGAAGAAAAACTTGTGCATGATCTTAGCCAAAAGATGGATGGTACTGATGAAGTTACTTATTCAACTTCAGAACAATTAGCAGCTCTGAAATCAGTATTCAGCAAAGCTGCAGAAGCCGACAAACCGACAGATGTGAGTTTTTTTTATTTTTATTTTTCTTAGAGTATTCTTTTAATGAGACATGCCTAATTTCAGGTACCGGATTATCTCTGCTGCAAAATAACACTTGATATATTCCGTGATCCTGTCATTACTCCAAGTGGTTTAACTTATGAAAGAGCTGTCATTCTTGATCACCTTGAAAAGGTATCTCTATTTCTTTCTTTCCACATAAAGAATGAAGCAAAGACTTTGACTTTCGATATCAAAATGATTACTTTTCTTTCGTAGCAAATTTGACCCATTTTGTTGAAACTTGTATTTCTTACGTTATCCATCAATTAAACCTATGTGGTAGGTGGGGAAGTTTGATCCGATTACACGGGACTCGCTTCACCCGTCTCAGTTAATTCCAAATCTGGCAATTAAAGAAGCAGTAGGAGCATACCTGGAAAAACATGGTTGGGCATATAAAATGGATTAAAAGATGGTAAAAGTCTACATACATATTGTAGTGTAAACAGTAAATACAAAGTGAGCTTTGCTAGATATTGTTGTTCCTGCATCCTGAAAATTTGGTGGTGCATTGTTCTTTTGTAGAGGTTCACCATGGATTTTGAACCCTGGTTTTTGGTTGGTTATGACCTAGAATTGAGGGACATTTGGCTTTTGTACTTTCTTCTAAATATCGTCGCAACTTTCACCGCCATCAACCTCCATAATCCACTCCGAATTTAGGATTGGAAGAGGTAATTTGGTGGTGATAGAACTAGGGGTGACTCAAAACATGACACGAAAATAACCACCTTAATCCGCTTGAATTTAGGATTGGCAGAGGTAATTTGGTGGTGATAGAACTAGGGGTGACCCAAAACATGACAGGTTTTATGTGGTCACTTTTAACCTGTTTAATATAGATGTTCCGGTTCATCTATTTAAACTGTTACCTATATGGGTCATATTAAGATAGACATGTTTCACCTATTTAGTTAAATAGGCCACGTTCAGATTGACTCATGAACAAGTGGAGTCCCAAACACGTAAAAAGGTGAAAATGATGACGGGTTGACCTTATATTATTATAGATTACAACTTGGTTATGACCGGCCAATGCATTTGGCTCGTTTATTAAATGAATTACATATGTTGCGGTGTTTATGTTAAATGATCTAAGTGTGTCTTTGTTAGGGTTGATGTTCTTGACGTTAATAAATAAACGAGACGTGTTTGGGCTCGTTCACCTATCAACCCGACACACATAAAGACAAAAAGGGCGATTTTGTACACTTGTACCAGCTGTCTCAATAAACACTTTCACAATAATACAAGTGTCATGTCATTTTGGACCGTTTATTGAACCACAAAAATAAGCTACCATCCACAACTCCACAAGAGTCACATTGCTTATTGATTATGGGCCATTCTTCCTATTTTGTCTTTGTAGTATCTACCATTCAACCAATCACCTCCACCTCAATAATATCAACAATTATTGCCTCCCTTTCATAAAACTTATATTTTCTCATGATAAATTGATAGGCGACACCTCCGTACAACCAACCAACATATTGTATTATTATATTAGGCTTTTAAATTTGATCTACTTTTATGATTATTGTAATATTTTTAACTTTTATACCAACCAATATTATTCTCAAGATAAAGCTTCATACTTCAGTATATATATATTGTAAAATGTATGCCTAGAAATACAATATTTACCACCGAAACATGTTTAAACAATTACAATTGAAATTTATTATAAGATAAATTTAAGAAAACATGTAATTACTAGAGTGGTGTATTGGAGATTTTCGGAAGTTCCAAACGCCGAAAATAAATAAATAAATAGAAACTAGAGTGCGATTCAAGTTTTGGCTCAGGAAAGCTCGTTCGGGTATCGAAGATTTAGGATAGTTTTAAACGCCGTTAAAAAAAAATAGACTGCGATTCAAATTATATGCTATAAAAAGACAAATAGATAATAAAATCTACATTATCTCTTCGTTATCTCTTCGTTATCTTTCGTATACTCCAAGTTATATCCAAGTTATGTGGTAATAGACTATGATGATCTTATTACATTTTTCTTAGAAACAAACAATTCTTGAGCATCATTTCATGAAAAGATTGTTTGTTTAGAAAAAGAATCTTAGAGATGCCTCAGGTTCGAGATTTTTTGTCTGCTATTTGAGAAGTTTTTATTCTCACAATCTTTTCCACTTACAAGAGGTGGGAAAAAGTAGTGATTAGCTCTTGAAAGAACAAGAAATACTAAACTTGAAGTCAAAGTCAGCAGTCAGCAACAAAGTTGACTCAAATAAGTCAAAATAAGTCAAAATAAGTCAAAATCTTATATACAGAAATGGGATGAACACATGAACCCTAACACATCTTGATGGATTTGATGTAAAAGATGACTGATTTACACTTTTCTTTGAAACCCCATGAATCTTAAGCGGTATGGGTGATGCGATTAACCGGTCTATTAATCCGATCAAGAATCCCGTTAGCTTTTCGTTTCGCTCTCGAAGTCCCATTTTGCGCGAGTCGTGACAACGTCTTGTAACTACTCTCCTCTTCTTTCATTTCCTTCCATTTCGTCCGATCATTAAAACATATCACGTAAAGAACCGCGATACAGTTCTCCTTGTTTCGCGCACATGTCGTCTCCCTCATCAAAGAAAACAAACACGAAACCGCCCCTAGATCGCTCATTTCCTCGATCGCGTTCTGGTTACTCGAAAGCATAGCGAGAATCGATAATAACTCGTCCACGAGGACCCTATCGCGAATCTTGTCCAAAAGCACGCTTATCGCACCATCGCGCACGGCTCGAGTTTTGTTCTCATGGGCAATGCATAGGTTAAAGATTGCGGATGCCGCGTCTTTCATCGCTAACCCGTGACCCTCGTCGAGAAGATCGATCAACGGTCTTAACCCGCCTGCTTTCCCGATTATCGATTTGTTGGAATCAAGCGCCGATAAGGTGAAAACGGTTGCGGCCGCGTTGGTTCGTGTCTCGATCGTGCCCGATCCTAACGCGTGTAACAAAATCGGAACCACATTCGGTGTCTCGACGACAAGTTTCTTGTTGCTATCGTGAATCGAGAGATTCAACAGCGTCGTGATCACGTCTTCGTGAAGATTCGGGTCGATTTTGGTTTCGTTCTTGAGTCCCGATAACAACGGGGCGAGTAACTGCGGTATCGCGGAGCTACACTCTCCGAAAATCGCGCGAAAAGACGGGGTCTTTTTCGTCAGGGACCGCAATGTCCTTGCCGCTTCTTTCTGATCGGATTCCGATGATGACGCCGATGAGAGTTTCCCGAGAAGTGATCGGAAATGATCGCGATCCGAACCTGTTAACCCGTTTTCATCCGGGTAGTGAATGTGATCGGATCCGGTTAACCCGTTTCCACCCGGATAGTAATTGCGAACCGATTCGGCTGATTCGGTTGATTCGGGTGATTCGGGTAATCCGGTTAATCGAACCCCATGATTCTTGCACCATTTTGTGATCATATCTCGAACCAAATCATTTGGGGTTAAAATCGTGTGGGAAAGAACTTGATGGGAAACAGGGCATGCTCTGTTTCCTTCTTTAAACCATTTTTGGATCGAAATTCTATCAAATGTCTGCAAATTATCAAGATTTTCATCAAATTAGTTGCTTAATTCGAACAAAAACAAATAAAAACAACGAATTGGAGAATAAAATTCGAGGAATTGAGCAGGGAAATTAATTACTTTTCCGGTGGAGATAATAACAGGGTCTCTCATGATCTGTTTCGAAAGGGGGCAATTGAACTCCATGGGACAAGAATCGGAGCTCCGATTATCAATCTTCGAGAAAGAATACGATCTATCTTTAAACTCTTTCAAAGATTGCAAGATCTGTGCGGCTTTATCGACAGAATCTGGTGATGAATCTTCAACAATCGATTTAACAAGTCTCTGTAATTCCTTCTTCAAATTGTCGGTTGATGGGTCTCTTTCAAAAACCTCACTTTTCGCCATTAGATTTACACGATTGAAGAAGATGATGGGGGTTTTAACTTTTATGGGTGCGATTCGTAATTCCTTCTTCAAATTGATGCTAAATTTCCATTAATTTTTGTCTCTGTTTTTTTAAGGTTTTGGGGACAGTAAAGAAACAGAGCATTTGGGGGTGTGGGTTTCAGAGAAGAAAGAGAATGATGGAGTGTGTGAGAGAGAGAGAGAGACAAAAGAAAAAGAAAAAGATGATTTTGGTTCTAGTTTTTTAATGGTATTTATAGGTTATGTGTATTTTGCTATTTTTAATAAATTCTTTTAGTGAGAAAGATGTAATATATGGTTTAATTATTATAATTATAAAAATAATTAAAGATGGAATTAAAGGAAAATATTCTTTGTTATTTGTTTATACGCGTGAATGATATTATATAAATTAACAATTTGAATTGGTACGCATGTGAGTATGTATACTGTACTTCATTTTCTCCACTTCTATGCTGCCACATTTAATTTACAGCCAATAATGTATAGACACTTTCATCAAGACTTCCACCTACCCACCAACTTACTTTCACATTTATATCTTTCTTTTTCTCTCGCTTTATATGTTCTTTCTTTTCTACTCTTCTTCTTACCTGCTTTACCGAGCTCTTTCTCCTTTGTTCTTCTTCTCAATTCTTTCACTGGTACGTTAGTTCTCATTTTGCATGTGTTAATTTAGTTTTTTATTTTGTCATCTGATTTGCTCTTTCCTCTTTTCTCCTTTTCTTCTCATCTGTTTTACCTATGTTCTTCTTATCGCATGTGTTTCGTTGTTTTAGGGTTTCATTCGCAACCTTTAATTTCTGTGGATTTTTCTTCAATTTTGTTTCTCCTTGGTCTTGCATGTCTTAATTAGCTGTTGTATTGAGTTTTGATTGAGCTTTGATGTTCTTATTTGACCGCAGTTTTGTTGTTGCAGGCGTGGATTGGAGGTTTTTCACAAAGAGGTATAATTGTTCAAAAAATCCATCTCAACCAAAATCGATAAAGCCAACTTTGTTCTTCTTTGCTATCAAAACTAATGTTTAAACAATCAGTTCCGATATATTTCAATTTTCTAATAATCTCTTCTTCTAATTGTTGTCGGATCTATCTTGCCGTTTTGTCGCATAGGTATTCTGATTTATGATTGTCATAAGCTTTAACATTGTTCTTTAGGGTTTAATTGCATCTTCTTGAATTTAAAAAAAAAAGACGTATACAGTTGCTTTCGCTTGGTGCCTAATATGGTTCTTCTTTAGATTACTAGCACTTGATATGGTGTTGAAAGAGATTTCTATTTTTTAATTCTTGCCTATGGTGGAGCTATTGTCTACATTTGATGAGTCTGATTGTGTTTCTTGAACTTTAAATGTGTTTTATAGTAAAAAAAGAAAAAAAGACATATGTATCACTTCAAAACTAAATGCAAGTATTGGCATTTATTTGATTTCTCTTAAAACTATGCTCAGACTAATTGTCTTCTACGTCTACATATAGCTACACATTTGTGTATCTTATATCATGTTTATTGTATTTTTTTCTTCAGGTTTTCGTGGTGCTTCTTTCAGCTTTGTTGTAAGGTAAGTGGACCCTTTTTACATATCTGATGAGTATCACGTTTTTGTCTTCATTTGAATTCAGAATTGCATAAAAGAGAACTGACAGTAGAATGGAAAATCTCAGTCACAAAATTTGTCTGATTAATGTTCTTTTATGCATGCGTTATTCGATTTCTTTTTTTTGGGGATTTTTCTGTTTTCGGTTTCTTTATATCTTGGTACTTTGCTGATTTCGGTTGATGTTGTGCTGTGCATGTAAATGTGTAGTATTTTGTGTTTAGTTTCAATGTGATTATCTTCGTTTCTTTTTGGTTGTTATCAGAGTTTATGAATTTCATCTTCATAGGAACTTTTTGGGTTTTTTTTTACTGTTATAAGGATCACTTGAATTGAATGTGATGATGTGTACTACAACCAATTTTAAAAATAAAAGCTTTAAAGTCTATGCATATTATATCTTATAACTCTTCTTAGTGAGCAATTCTATTAATTAATCATGCTAAAAAAAAGGTGTGACAGTGCAAATTTAGGAGCGGTTGATGGAGGAACGATGACGGGAGATGTAGCGGTGGGAGCGACCGTCGAAGAAGCGGTAGGTGCGGCGGTAAGCGACAGATAAAGAGCAAATCCGAAAACCATAGCAAATAGCAACAAAATAATGAAGGTTGAACAGACCATTGTCACGCTATCGAGGTAAGGCACTAAGGCATGTGCTTTATTGTTTCAGTTCTATCTCACATTGTGGGATCTATGTTTATAGAGGAGTTGTTTGGTTGAAATTATTGTCATTACTAACTTTGTTGCTGTACTCAAATTACATATATGATTATGGTGATTTCACAACACTAATCTATTTCATTGTTGCATTATTTTAAGGAGAAGCGAACCCAAACACAAAATATCTTCTTATGCTTATTTTCAAATCATAGGTTGATTAGCAATCCGAAACACACACTTAGTTAGTTCAAGCATGAATTGTGTGAAAGTAATGTTATATAAAAAAGAAACAAAACAAACACAACAAAATAACATGGATTATAGAGGAAAATTTGCAAACTGTACACTGATGTAGAAAACTATTTGTATATTTAATTTCTTTCTCTTGCAAAGTTAAATTTTATGGAAAAGAAATGTAAAGAACAAGAAACTATAGAGAAAAATTTGGTTATCCAAAATTACTCTAATAGTGAATTTGTAATAAGCACAAAGTTAAGCAACATATGTGGTTTTAGTTTGATATACTTTAATCTTTTATTAAATTTTCATAAGGACTTTCTCTGCAAGTTCACTCTCGAAGCTAACACACTCCGCTCTCGAAGCTAGCTCACACCTGATATAAGGTATGGGCATTGCAAAAACCTTGCTCCTGTTTGCAGACATGAAAGTTATTACCATATGACCGAAATGCAAACACCATAGGACTATGATTTATTCAAACGTCTTAAATCGTAAATTTTGTGAGTTGTTTTTTCTTAAAGTTTGATTTGTTTTCATGGATTCAATTTACTTGCGTTCTTCGGTAGTCTTTAACCAATAATATTAGTTTTGTGTGTGTAGGAGAGCCTTTGTAAAGATTAGTATGGTTTTTATGTCTTATGTTTGTAGGGCAGTTAAGAAGTGGTTAATGCTCTGTACAGCAATATTTTGAGTTAGACTTTGGCTATTTATGTTAAAAAAGAAATAGAACACACACTTTTTTCAGCTTTTGGACATACATTTGAAGTGGCAATTTACTTTTCTTCCCAAGTACTTTAAGAACAACATGATTCTGTATAGAATTCATTTATTGTGGACTTTTCTTGACCCATTAGAGATCAAACAAAACACAAGCCACCCCATCTTCATAGGTAAATGGGTCAGAAATGTCTCATTTATTTGTTTGAAGATGTTTTTCTTAATTCCTGCCGAATTAAAACTTTTTGTTGACAGGTTTGAGGACTTTTCTTGACCCATTTGATGCATCAGAGATCAAACAAAACACAAGCCACCCATCCCCATAGGTAAATGGGTCAAATTTGTCTCATTTATTGGTTTGAAGATGCTTTTATTATTTCTTGCTGAATTAAAACTGTTTGTTTACGGGTTTGGGACTTTTCTTGACCCATTTGATGCATTAGAGATTAAACAAAACACAAGCCACCCCATCATCATAGGTAAATGGGTCAAAATTGTCTTATCTAATAATAATGCATGTTAGATAGCAGCAACTAACACCTTATTTCTAATTAGGCCACCAATCTTGACAGTTACGGTCCCATTTTCATGTAAGCCTGTAAGAACCTTTAGCATAGAGATCACTGAATATAATATTGCATTACTAGATACCGGATGTGAAGATCAGTGATTGTTTGACACTTTAATTCTGAATATAATCTTGGTGGAACACTACTTCAAATTCAGAGGTTCTGTGTGGTTCATACCTATGTGTTATAAGGAATACAATTTTTTTTGTTCATACCTATGTGTTATAAGGAATACATGTTTTTTTTTTCGTGCAGAAACTCTCTTGCATTACCAGAGGCATATACAAGGATATCAAGAGGTGATGAAATGTCAGCCTACTTAAAATTTGTTTCCCTAATTGGACCAGAACTTCTTAGCCAGTTTCCAAGTCCCACCAATTTCTCAAGATTTCCTATGATTGTGATAAAGACTATTTGCTACCAATTGTGGTAAGTAAATATAGGGTTATTTATGCATCAGTACTTAAGTCTTATTTTTATTTGGATGTCTTGATTACGATAAATGTGACATCAACATTCACAAACTGCAAGTGAGTATGCAGTTGAAAAGCTAATAAGCTCCTCACTGGAAATGAGGTAATATGCTAGAAAATTAGCACTAACAATCATTTTGTAATCACAACTGGAAGCAGCACTAGCAACATCTTAGATCTAAACTGCTGCTGTAACTATAAACTCCTTTAAACTATAATGGCAAATGAGTGATGTGTTTTTGACACCTAACTACAGCAACGTCATTGCGGCCCGCCGCAACGCGCGGGCGGGTTTAGTCTGTAAGTTCCTTTAGGCTTGGCTTTTGGTTTCTTTAGTGTCTTTATTCTACATCTTTATTTTTATTAGTCTTTCAGTCTTATTGTCTAAAGTTTAGGGTAGAAAGTCGGATGCATCCGTTTGTATGGTAGCAACCTATCATTTTGGACATGTTCCTGATCAGTTTTTAACAATCCGTATCAGCAGTAGTATAGCATTACCTGAAATTTGACCGGTGTTGCTAGGGTGCTATCAGCTGAAGAAGTATTTGACTGATTTTTAGAGCTTTTTTTAAATCAATTTCATACTGGTACATTGACTTTGGGCCTTTTCAAATGAACAGGGCCTTGAATCATTCTTTTAAGCTCTTTGAAATGGATTTTAAACTGTTAGAAATTACTTATAACAATCATTTTTTTTGAACTCAGATGGCTGAATTCTACTATGGAATGAAACTCAGTGTAACATATGATGAAAGCGAACCTGAAACACAATCTGAACTCTGAAGGCAAGAAAACACATACAAGGTATTCTTACTTATTACAGATAGAGCATTAGCAACTGGAAAAGTTTCGTCAAACGTCATGGCATTGAAATCAATCAGAAGATACGCATCAGATACCACTTTGAAATCAAAGCTCTTTTCATATCCAATGTTGAATAATAAAGCTTCAAACTCAATGATGGTCAAGTAACAATCATAACAAACCAATATCCCTTTCTTTTGTTTAATTTCACCATTTTGGTTGGTTTGTTATAAACAACTTAACTGATATAACTACTATAACTGTTTCTAAAAAGAATCATTTTTGCCTGTAATGAATTGTACTGACTATCTTATTACTAGCAACTCTTATCATTTACATGTTTAAAAACAAACCCCCCGCCGCAACGCGCGGGGGGTATCCGGCTCGTTACATTCTATATTAATTATTTTTATGATAGAGTTTGACCTGTTTTAAAGTTGTCTTTGACTTTTACACGTAGCAGTTATATTTAGTTATGTTTTTTTTACGGTAAATCGTGAAATATGACGGTCCAATTAATAAGAAGTTTTATTAGAAAAAATGGTGTACTGGATGAAGCTTATTTCGATCGTTAAATAATAATTAAAACTTTTAAATAACAAATAAATTAAACATAATTTCATACAATCGCTCATAATCGATAAGAGATTCGTTCATAACACCCTCGTCGTGATCAGCCTACGGATCCCCCAAAGTCAACATTCGTTTTCTCTATATAGCTTCGAAGTTCAAACTTTAAAAAAACTGAGATTAATCTAGCTGACTTTGCCTTCAACTCATCGACTATTCGGTTTGTGTATATGAGATCATCCTCACACAGTCACACCCCATATCGTAGTCAAACGTTAATTCAGTTATGCGCTTCTTCACTATTAATTATTTTACACGATCCTACTAAACTTCATTTTTTTTCACCACTAGGATCAATCACTCTGTTCTCCGTCTCCTCTTTAGCATCCATGATACAAACAACGAACTCGAACTCTTCATCATCGGTCCCTTTGATGTGATGGGGCGTGATGATGATGATGATGATGGTAACAAGTGTTGCGAAATCTATATTTTTATATTTTTTTACCAATTAAACAATTACACTTCATACTATTTTTCATGAATGACCTTAAAGATTTTATTTTTGTTGCGGATATTATGATATAGATTAGAAGTAAGGATTTATCACTTATAAAAAGTGTAACTAATAAATATGATAGATGCACTTACTTCTTAAGTGAATATTCTAAATTTAAAGATAGAAATTGAATTCTACGTTAAAAAATAAAGAGTGTGACTTAAATGTGAACAAAAAAATGGCACCGAAATTATTGAAAAAAAAAGGCAGATTAAAATCGGTAGCGACGGTGGTCAACTGGCTAGCTGTTTAGTCAAACTCCATGATTCCCCTGCAATCGATGTTGACCCCACCACCGCCGGTAAATATCCAACACTCATAGATTGTCTTTACAAAAAAATAAAACAATAGTGCATATTCATTTTGCAATTTTTGTTCACAATTTGTATATTAGATCAAAACTAGTTTTAGTTTTGAATTAGCGCGTGTTACGGAATAATACAAGTATACAAAACGACTATAGTTTTATATAGTTTTATAAGGTTATGTAAAAAGAATAGAAAAAATATATACCTAAAAGTAATAAAGAAAGTCAAAAAAACACACAACTAAAAATAATAAATACAGTCATGTAAACTATAAAAAAACTATAAACTTAGAATTAATGGTGTAAAACTAAACTAAAATCAAGAGAAACACTTTAAAAACCATATAAAAATTAAAAATAATAAAGAAGGTCGTACAAAATATACAAAATTATATAATTAAAAGGAACAGTGTAAAATAAATTAAAACAAAGAAACATGATGAATATGAGAAGTTCAAAATTCAATTAAAAAGAGTTCAAAAGAATTAATGATAAATGCTATTGTTAGACATGATTTATCTCAAGGAATACGGTAAAGTATAACATTAAATAAATAGGCTTCGTGGTGGGTTACTTGGGTTTCTTGGTAGAATATCTTTAGCTTCTTCTTGTTGGATATCAATTGTTACCATGGTTACAAAAATCGTTAAGCGCTCCCAAGTCAGTCGACTAGGGAATTGTGAGTACTTGTCCAAGTTGGGAGGAGTACTCGGGGAATATGGGGGAGTACTAGGCGTAGGCTGGGAGTACTCGGGGTGTACTAGGTTACCTCGGACGAGTTTTACAATAGTGATTGTTACAAATGGTTATTTAAGTATGATAGCCCACTATATTGATAGCAATTGGGTCTTACGGAAGAGAATTTTGAATTTTTCTTACATGCCTCCTCCACATATTGCTTTAGTTGAAAATATAAGTTATATGGTGAAAAGTTAGGAGATTGAAAAGAAATTATTTTTCTATTACTTTAGACAATGCTTCTTCAAATGATGTATGTGTTGATGTGCTAAGAAGCAAATTTCTGAATTGAGTAAACTTCGTTTTTAGTCCCAATGTTTGCACATTATAACAATTTTAGTCCCAACTTTTTAAAAATCTCAATTTAGTGTCTCATATTTAATTTTTTTTTCAATTTTGGTCTCAACGTTAACAGTTGTTTAAAGAGCCGTTAGACTGCCCTCATATGGTCCCCACATGATGTGTACTTTTGTAATTTCCGTTTGTTTTAACTCATACTTTAAAACAACGAAAATAACAAAAATACCCCTCACGTGGGGACCATGTGAGGGCAGTCAAACGGCTCTTTAAACGGTTGTTAACGTTGTAACCAAAATTGAATAGAAAATGAAATGTGAGACATTAAATTGTGATTTTCGAAAAGTTTGGACTAAAATTGTTAAAATATGCAAACTTTAGAGACTAAAAACGAAGTTTACTCTTCTAAATTCTTTAGTGTATGATGGTAAGCTAATTCATCTTAGATGTTGCGCTCATATTCTTAATTTAATTGTCAAAGATGGGTTAAAACAAATTGATGTTGTCGTGGATAAAGTTAGGGAATTTCACATATAAAACGCTTTGGAGTGAAACTTGTTATCGTTCTACCTTTTGGCATCTTAGTTTGAGCGATTCTAATTTTCAAATTTGTCCTCGGGATGATGGGGGGGAGGATTGAGAAGATTTGTGATTTTCTTAAGGTTTTCTCTGAAGCAACTCTAGAAATTTTAGGATCTCTTTATCATACTTCAAATTTATTTTTCCCTTACATACTTAATATTTTATTAAGTAGGTTAAAGAGTTAGAAAGTAAAGATGAATATACGAAGAAGATATTTGTGTAAACCAACAAGGCGCTCGTTACTGGTCTGCATCCCACATACATGCACACAATCCATGCATAACCTGGAATGACCTGCACACAGTACCAGTGGTACGCACATCCTTGATTGAAGCCGAATTCAGACACATCCCTAGACAGGCATGGCTGGCATGCACATGTGATTGATCCAAACCTACCGCTCCAAATATGAGTTTAAAAATACAAAGCCGGCTTTGCAGCATGTTGAGTGTGCGAAGTGCAAATTACAGTACCATCAAGGCGCTACATCGCGCTCATTGTCCGTATCGTGGGCAAGTGCGGGTTGGGGGTGCTCTGCACCCTTGGGGTCTCACTGATGCGTTCTACTAAAGGAAATAATCTTAGAGGGAAGTTCCTAGTTGTACCACTTCAAGTTCCATCGCACAACCAATGTGGGTAAGTTTTCACATTTTTATATAGACTTTTTCTTTCAAATTTGTTACTGTTAACATCTTTGAACTCTCAACTTTAAACATAAATATCTCGTTCATTGATATTTCCATCTTATCATAAGTTCGTGAGCCTACTTAAGTTCGATATACAAGTAAAACTCATCAACAACCTTGTTTAACGAATTTAGTTTTAAGCTTCAACTCGTTTAAAACTGGTCAATTTCAAGCTTCTATAAATCTAACTTTGAATATTTTTAAGAAATATCATAAAAGTTAACAATGATTTTAGACTAAAGCTTAGAAATTGACTAGTACGGGAGTATTAGTTACGATACAACATATATTAATATTTTTAAGATATATCATAGAAGTTAACACTTAAAAAAATTATAATTAATGGGAAATTTGTGTCGGCAAATAAAGAACCAAAATGTGAAGTGAGACGTCTGAATCATTACAATGACAAATATTAGTAATGAAACAAGCCGCCTTCATTTTATATCTAGTTTGTACAATTGTACATGATATATTTCATAATATTTCAACACATAATTAAAATATATTATTATTATCTCTACTAATAACCATGATGTCTACAAATATTTTTATTGAAATAATTCACTAAATCTACATAATAAGTTATCTCTATATAAAATCAAACAAAATTTAGGTCTTTGAGATTTTGGACATAATATAAGTTGATAGTTTATAAGATTAAAGCACTATTAACTTAATCAAAGTCTTTTGTTTTACTTTACCTACTAAATCAAACATTTGTTGCCCCATCTTGATTGTTATTTGACTATATGTCTTATTGGTTTACCTCTCGTTATTCTGGCCCACCTTGATTATACAACAAGAACGTAAAGTACAAAAACCTGTAACTTAAACTAAAAAAGTTTAATAAAATATTAACACAATTGATATGTACCTTTTGATATTTTATTGTTTTTACGTGTAACTCACACATACTCTAATTTTATTTTTAAATTTATAACTTTTTTTTCATCAGCTAATCCTACACAATTTAGTACATACTCTAATTTTATTTTTAAATTTGTAACTTTTTGTTCATCAGCTAATCCTACACAATTTAGTACTGCTAGATTATATCCGATTTGATTTGAATTATGATATTTTACTTGACTACATCTATTGTAATAATAGTCATCGTAGTGTTTTCATGGGACAGTTTGATGATTAGTGATGACTTTTTAATAAGAAAGTTATGAGTTTAAATCTTGTAAAAGAGAAGACTAATGATTTAAAAGTAATAAAAATCTAATTGTATTGGTCCGATTGTAGTTATTAAGAAAACTATTATTTATAGTAATTACCGATTAAACTGGTTGTTCCTTTTACAAGTATAGATTTGTCACACTAGTTATTAAGAAAACTATTATTTATAGTAATTACCGATTAACTAATGTATTAAACTAGAGATCAACCGCGCGTTGCTGCGATGTTTTCAGACATATTTATAAATAAAGGAAAGAATGTAAAACTATATAAACCTTGTCTTTATAAAGTTAATTGTGTAACTAAGGAAGTGATTATTTAAGAAACCGAATATTATACAAGGAAAGTGTTTTTAAAGTGACATTACAAAAGCTGATTCGGCTACACTGTAGGGATCATTGTGATTGTCTCGTAGTCTTTGTGGATCTTCCTGTAGAATCTATATGTAGTAACGGGGTAGATATTAGTAAATGTAAAGCATCTTTCAAAATCCAATTAGGGATCATTGAGATTGTCTCGTAGTCTTTGTGGATCTTCCTGTAGAATCTGTATGTAGTAACGGGGTAGATATTAGTAAATGTAAATCATCTTTCAAAATCCAATAAAAGTACTATAAAAGCAAATTGTAGCATGCCACATTCTCAAAATTTCAATGATACATTTTTGATGATATGTGGCACTAAACAAAAGATTATGAGCTAAAAAAAAACATAAAACAAAACCAAAAAAAACTATATCAAGTGCAATCGTAGTAAGACTTAATAAGGTACTACAATTTTTTTTTTATAGGAAACTAATTTCCAATACACAAAAATGTTATTGTAAATCAAATAGTAGAAACTGTTAGAAAAGCATACTTATACTTGCACAATATTATCACCTAAGACCTCCTGTAATTGTGAATAAAAATTATGAAGACTTATTAAAGAAACTACAAACAATTATTGAATGAGAACTGAATAGTACTCCCAAACAAAAACACAAAAAAAACCCAAAAATTCCATAAATTTAATTAAGAAAACATCTGCTTACACCGGAAATTGAATTTGAGAGGAAAAGTTCTAGACTAGAGGTTGATGTAGAAAATAACATATTGTAGGAAAAGAAATAAATATTTTTTGAGGCTTTTTACAGTAAATATGCAGAAGATATTTAATCTGCTTTCAATGACATATCACCCTAACCATTTACTAATAATCAAAAAGCTAAGAAGCGCATTTACTGGAAATCTCATATTTTCCTTCAACGACACAGTAAAACCAAATCTATAACAGTAGCCAAAATAAAAATACAGAACAGGAAAAAAATAAATTTAGAGCTAACCTTTTATTGCAAAACAGAAACTACATCTAAAAACCTATGAATCATATATCTTAAAAATTCCTCTTTCTTTTAATGATAAACAGCAACTGTTAATCTAATTTCGACGACATACCACCGTAACTATTTACCAATAACCAAGAAGTTCAGAACAACATTTGCTGGATATCTCATATTTCCTCCAAGGACTCAATAAAACTTAATCAATTTCTAACAATGACATTACTGTAGAGAAGTAAAATGGCTCAGTAAGTATAATAAGAGAACCTAATATAAAAATATAGAACCCCAAAAAAAAAATATTATAGCTAACCATTTATCGAACAACACCACCTATCTCTTTTGATGATAAGCAGAAACTATATCATCATACAAGTTTAAATCCAGTGGAATATTATAAAACACATTGTATGATGTTAAACTTATGACAAAAAATTAAGAGTATTAAATAGTTTTCTATAGCATAGAATATGACATATATGTAATGATAGAGTCTTGTTATAAGTGAATGTATAACCACTATATTACTCCTACTATCCTACTGCTGATCTTGAGCACAACAGTAATCACAGGAGCCATCATCTACCTAAAGTACATAATTGTAGGATTAATGTTTATTTACATCATAAAGAGAGCTTAAATACTAAAATATCTCTGTCCATAACTCATCATGAAGCAACTGAAAAATATAGATTCTGTGATCAACTCTATATATGTATAATCACTATATTACTCCTACTATTCTACTGCTGATTTTGAGCACAATCTTTGACCTCTTTAACCTACAACAGTCAGCACAGTAGCCATCATCTTCCAAAAGTACATAATTGTAGGCTTTATGTTTATTCACATCATAAAGAAAGAGAGCTTAAACACTAAAATATCTCCGTCGATAACTTATCATGAAGCAACTCAAAGATATAGATTCTGTGATAAACTCTATCTACACCCGTTACACCAAATGAGGCCATATAAAGTATAGGAAAAGTCATTAGCATAGAAAGTAGAAACAGATGCAGTTTACAAATGATGGCCCAAATTGAATCGTAAACATAGCCAAGTAGAAATTATTGGAGTAAACAATAAGAAAAGTTCATCTTCAGGTACAGTAGAAAATTTATTGAATAAAAGAACTGAATTAGGGCACATACCTAAGGTGAAGATATCAGTGATATTTAGCTGCAAACCAAAAGAAAAGAAATTGAAGTATAGGAAAAGCAGAAATTAAAGGACTAAAAACAGATAGCAGAGATTAACCTAGTTGATCGAAGAAATCGTTGAAGAGATCGTCTTCGAAGAAATGCGAACAAATGAAATGAAATCGATTAAAGATAACGCACACAGACACGTGTACCCACCGAAAAGCTTTTGATGCTGAGTAAGCAAGAAAAGCGAGGACGTATAAAAGAAAGGAAACACCACGTGTATAACAAAGGGAATGATTTGGTGATTCAAAACTTTGCCACTGCAACAGTGGTATCATAGTCGCCAAATTGCAACAAAATGCATATTTATATAAAACATGGTTTTTATATAAAATATAAGAAAAAGTTGTTGATTGTATATATATAGAATTTACATGAAGAAACCAACCCCCATATGCATAGTAAAAAAACAAAAGGAAAATAAATTATGCATGTCCAATATAATGAAGACAAGTTTTGTGTTTGATCAAACCTTTGCAACAAGCACTTCACTCCAACTTGAGTATAAAGAATCGTCGTGACGACTCTTTAATGATGTCAAATTGGTCCCATACTCCCATATAAATTTATCCTGCATAAAAAAATATATGTTATCCACAAAACCAGTTATGCAAACATGAAACACACAAATATCTTGAACCATACCTACGTGTGTGTGTGTATATGTCTATGTATGTATGTGAGGAAGCCATTCATAAAATACATGTATATACATAACTACTTATGTCCCAAAACATTTGTATTACTTAGACTTGTAACAATGTATTGATTGAACATGTTTAAATACGTTATAGAGTCAATTTGTTCTGTATGTACAACCTATAGGATCACGTGTTAGAGGAAGTGTTGCTATATGTTAAGCTTTGGGCCCATAGATCCAACAACTCCAAGCTCGGAACGAGTATAACAACACAAATTGATTGACAAACCCAGCAGAATTATGTTTCAACAGCAGTAGCTATCTACTTAGAAGTGCAGAATCAATCAATCAATCATATTCTTGAGCACCGTTTGCTTCTTTCTTTTTAGTTGTTTAATCGAGTGAAACAATAATTTATGGTGTCTAGTCCCACGGCTTTCAATATTCAAGTGGTGTAGCAGATTGAAAAAGCACACATAGTTACTACTACTACTACTATCACTTCGTTTCAGACGATTAAAAAATAAATTGCAGGCTGTTATTGACTATGTGAAAGTGGATAAAAAACAGATTGCATTACATAGAAAGAACTAACCCCTAAATATACAAGTTTTAATTAGGAAGATTCTAGAGAACTAAATTGGACTTGGACCCATAAACTAATAATATCTAATATATACAACTAACAGACTACAAGTATATTTTTAATGTAGCGAAATTTTGAGAAAATTAAGGATTTTTACACAAAACACAAGTTTATTTTCATTGGAATGTTGATCTAATATTTTATGTTATTTCCGTTCAGTTCTGAATAACAACATACAAAAAGATATAAATACTGCATTTCGATCCCCAACCTCGAGAACAAAATTTAAAAAATTGATTAAAGGTATATTCATAAGCATAAGTCTGCAATAAAAAGGAAAGAAAAAAAAACAATTACCTTTGCAGATCCTTGATGCTTCCATGTCATTTGATCAACATAAGACCAAATGCTTGCTTCTGGTCCAACAAATGGACTGCAAGAGTAGCGACATCAGCTGAAAAGCAAATCAACATGCCTCAAATATTGTACGAATGTATACGTCTATATTATTACCTTTTAATTCATTACATCATCATGGATTCTTCAATTGGTATTCAAGCATGTATAGAATAGAAGACATGTCTTGATTGTATACACATAAACTACTACCAGCAACAAAAGCCTCCACCTTGTTTTTTACTTCAATCCAGCTACAACCAGGTGTCTTCTTCAACCCGTAATCAGCCATCTGTTTCCTGATCAGCTCAGCCTCTTTCCACCTTTCACTTGCACAATACAAATTCGAAAGAACCACATAACTCATTTCGCATTTAGGTTCCAACGTATTCAACTCTCGCCCTAATTCGGTCCCCATCAATATGTTACCATGTGCAAAACATGATCCAAAAACAGCTTCACTTGACCCAACAGTCATACTACGTGTCCTATATGTATCGGCCATATCTTTTGCTTCTTCCAAGTACCCTCCTCGAGCAAGCATGTCCACCACGCATGCCACATGGTCTATTTCAGGAGAAATCCCGTGAATCTGACTCATTGATTTGAAAAGAGCCCGGCCTTTGTTAATAAGCCCCAAGTGGCTACAAGTCATTAAAAGGCTTATGAAGGTAACTTTATCTGGTTTCAAACCGGTTGCTAACATGTCCTCATAAATCTTTAGGGCCTTTTCACTCCAACCATGTAGACCGTAGGCGATCAACATTGTGTTCCATGAAACCAAATCTTTTTCCATTATATCATTGAATGATTTCTTTGAACCATCAATGTCTCCACATTTTGCATACATGTTGACCAACCCATTTCCTACATAAGCATAACCATGAAAACCGTTGACTATTGCTAGGCCATGGACCATTTCACCATGTCCCAGTGTTGCCATGACGGAACATGCATGTAGAACTGTTCCAATTGAAAAATCGTCAGGTTGTAGGCAACTTTTTACCATATCTACAAAATAACCTACTGCTTCTTCAGCATTTCCATTTCTAACATAGCCTGTCATCATTGAAGTCCATGAAATAACATTCCTTTCAGGGGCTCGCTGAAATGCAATAACCGCTTTGTGGGTATCTCCTATTTTCATCTGAGCATCTATTATTGCATTCCACGAAACTTGGGTTAGGGTGTTGATGGACTCGAACATCTTCACCACATCAGCAGGATTACCAGTTTGTGCATAGAAGCTAAGAATCGAGTTATTAACCTCAACTGCAGAACTCCAACCTTTCTTAACAATAACAGCATGAACCATGCAACCAATGCAATATTGTTGTGATTCAGCTGAAGCATTCATGAGAGCACTATACGTCCATTGATCTTGCTCACATGACTCCGCCATCATCTTCTTCAACAAATCAACACAAGTTTCGATGTTTCCATTTCGAGCATGACCTGCAATTATAGTATTCCAAGCAATGTTCACCCTATTTGGCATGGAACCGAAAACACTTTCGGCATGCTCAAACCGATTAGCGTGAACATAAGCAAACAAAAGCGAGCACCAAGAGACGTTGTTTTTGAACTCAATTTCTTTAAACACATCATTAGCACTGCAAGGGGTCAAACACTTGGCATACATATCAATTAGTGCGTTATTTACCGGAAGTGAAGATGAGTAGCCTGCAACAACAATCAAAGCATGAATATTTTGTCCAGAATGGAGCTTGTAGGAGCCTGCACAGGCACTCAAAATTGCTGTAAATGAGTAATGATCAGGTTTGGTGTTGCTAAATCCTGTCATTTGGGAGAAGAGTAACAAAGCGTCTTGGTAAAGACTTAGATGAGTATAGCAAGTGAGCATTGTGTTCCAGACTATAATATCTCTATGAGACATTTCATCGAATACCTTCCTGGCATATGTAACTCTTCCTGATTTTGCTAGGGTTGCAATCTTGGAGGTTGTCTGAACCAAATATGATCTCATCTAATAATAACTTTTTGAAATGAAAGCTTGATGATGTGATGGAAATTGGAAACAGGCAACGAATAATCCAAAAAAGGCGTAATCAATTGCGCGACTACTTCCGATGAACCCCGACCCAATTTATGTACTGAAAAACGTACAACTTGATCCAAATCTCACAATCTGTCAAATATGTAATCATCGTTTCATTGCAGTGGAATTAATTGAAGTGCAAACAATTTATTGAAAATTGTAATAACTGAAGAAATCGTACCTGGAATCGTCCGTCTGAGTAAAGGGTTAGGGTTTGTGAGGGTGGAGACAAAACATGGATATCGATTTATGTTTTACTTTTTCTTCCACATGTATGTATTTGTTTTTCGGTGGTTCTATACGGACATCCCAAAATACAAGTTAACACCTCAAATCGGGGCTGATCGTTCAAACCGAACCGGTTTGAATGCGGACAAAAATCAAACTGGGGCTGTTCGGCCAAACCGGCCCGGTTTGAATTTTTTTTTTTATTACCAAACCTGATATTTTATGAGGAGTGGTGATATTTATGTGGCAATTATACGAAAAAAAATTACAACCTTTCACCATTTGTGTTGATATTATAATTATAATTAGTTTATAAAAAGGTTGGGTTTGGTTGAGTTGTTTAATTAACCTGATATTTGACCGAGTTCCGTTTAAGTTATAGAATTATTTGACAAAGAAATTGTTATACTATAAAAATGAGTAAATAAATGTTGTAATAAAAAGTAAAAACGATTAATATTTTTTAAAAATGACCTTTTTTTTATTTAAACATTGTATTTTGTATGAGGGCTATTAAAAAAAATACCAATTCAGAAAAGAAAAAAAAAGGAAAAACAAACCGGGCTGGTTTGCCCGAAAAGCCCCGGTTTAAACATCGTATTCTGGGTTCTGACGTAAAATGACTTTTTTGTTTTTTTTTTAACAGGGCGTGTTCGCCCAATCAGCCCCCGTTTGGGGTGTGAAATTTGGAGAGGGGTGTCTATACAGCAGGTCCCTTGTTTTTAATGTAAAAGTATGCATAGAACAAGTACAATTGATTGTTTTAGCAGACTTAGGTAAGTACACCACTACTTTAAGGCGCAGGCTGGAGTGGTGTTCCTGCACGAAAAAGTCGCGAGATCTCAGCTCCTTGACTATTTACCGTCTCCAAGTCATGTAAAAACCTAAATAATCTAGATAGCTAGTGTAAGTACAGTATTATATCCGCAATGAGATTAATAAAAAACATCTTGTTTGATTAGAAAAATAAAAGGATATCCTAGTGAAAACATGTCTCCTTTTTATCGTAAAGTTCAAGTGTTTAAATTCTCTAGAACTCAAGTATATTCGGTTAATTGAAGTACATGTGGTTTTTTTTATGTATTATACATAACAATAATACATGTTTAAGACGTCAAACTGCTATATATGTGACGAGACGATTTTCCCACCAACGTCTCAAGTGCGGATTTGATTGGCAGGGTTTGTTCCATCACTTGTAAAAGTATGTGTTAGATTTCTAGTTACTTGCTCAATAAGATTTCGAAAGTGTGAATAGATTGTGGTGCAAGAAAAGAAATATTCGTTGATAGTTAAGTTGAAGTTACATACTGGTTCATGATTTACTTCACATGTAAAACTAGCTGTGTTTGTGGGCTGGATGGAGCCCAATAGCCCATGGAGGTTCTAAATCTAAATAAGCTTATGTAAATGGGCCTAAGAATAGGGTGAGCAAGACTTGTTTCTTTCAGGCTATGGGCCAATTACTAACCTTCTTCTTCTTCTTCTTCCTTTTTTTTTTTTTTTTTTTTTTTGTTTGTCTCTAAGCTTATTGAAGTTTCATTTGTTGTTCTGATTTTACGTAATTTCCAGGTTTCTAGGTCATAATTTCTTTTATAATAGAAAATTTTAATTTTAATAATCTTAACTTTTACTACTGGCCAATATTAATATCACCTTTAAATATTCTTGCCACCACTCCTAATTTTCAACTTTATTTTTTTTTGTTGAACCCTCCGTTATATTTTTAACTCAGTTAAACATCTTATGACGTGACAAATGACATGTAATACTTTTTTAACACCCTCATTCCATATGACAATTGATATCCCTCATTAGATGTTTAAAAGAGTTAAAAAATAATAACGGAGAGTCCACCAACAAAAAAAATAAGGTTAAAATTTGGGACTGGTGACAAAATTATTTAAATGTGAGATTATTGTTGACCAACAGTCAAAAACTGAGATTATTAAAATCCAAATTTTCTTTATAATATCTAATAATGGTGGATTATATTGATTATATGAATAGTGATGCGGCATTTTTATTTAAAATGCGATATGTTTTTATTTTTTCATTTAGAAAATAGTTATTTTTTTTATTCTTTATGTTTTAAAACATAATCATTTTTATTATTTAAATGTGACATGAGGACGATTGATTTTAGAGTTCTTTTTTTCTCTTCGTTATTCCAGAACCGATTCCTACCAAACTCGCTTATACCTGGTTCTGGAATCAGTTACGTTTTTAAGTTTATATGTTTTTATTAATGTATTATTATTATTATTGTTAATGTAACACTATTTTATGTTTTTATATATTAATGTATTATTATTTTATGTTTCTATGTATTTATAAATCAATCTAATATTATTTTATGTTGTTATATATCAATGTTGTAATGTATATATATTAATATAATGTATTTGAAATATTATAATTAAAAAACATGCATTGCATTTTATGTTGTTTATAATTATAAATAGAAAAAAATAAAATAATAACAATAAATTTTTCCAGGTGTAAGCTAACCAGTTTCTATTCGAGAATTGGAATTTACATCTCTAAACGCAGGTGCAAAAATCCGTTTGAAATACAAACCGAACCGATTTAGCAACCGGTTTGGGTCAAAATCAGTTCGAGTCAAAACCGGTTTGTGTTAGAATCGGTTCGGTTTAGAAACCGGTTTATAAGGGGAGAACCGAACCAGTTCCTGACCTATTTGTATTAATCAATACAATCTTATCAGAGAAGAGGTCAAAACTCAAAATGATATAATATATACAAAACTAAAACTAGTTGTTACTCAACCGTGTGTTGCGACGGTAATACTGTAGGTAAACAAAAAAAAGTAAATGTACTCCAATACGTGACTAAATATGTACCGTAAGACCTAAAACGTAACTCCTACACCCTAAAACTTTAACCCCAAATACCTAACACTTATAACACTTAATTGGAAACCCTAAAGTCTAAACCATGTGAGAATTACATTAGTTTAAATTAAACCTAAAGGCTACAAAAGAAACACACCTGACATTATACACCATTAATCAATTTAATTAGTTGCAAAGATTCATGTGGTAACAATTTCGTAGTTACTTAGATTATTATTATTTTTTGAATAGCGCTTCATTAAACAGGGGAACCGGCTAGTAAGACGCTAAGCACGACCCCAACAAAACTACACCATACCAGTCAGAAATCGAACATACACATTTCATTCCACACTACACCCCGACCCTTGGCCCAAGAGGAGACCCAAGAAAAAAAAACCTCAAAGACTTGATCTCGGAGATCATATCAGCCATCTCCGGTCTTCTCCCATTTTAAACAACGTTGTTCCTACATTTCCAGATCACCCAAACAACCGCTCTGAACACCACATCAAGCAAAACCATCCAATCCTTCCTCGCATGCCCATCCGGGATCTTCAAACACAAATCTTTCAGGGAGAAAATAACCAAGTTGGGGAGATTACACCACTGCGCCACCAAGCTCTAAAACCTCGAGGCCACCTCACAACCAGTAAAAAGGTGTAATTCGGTCTCCTCCACCTCGTCACACAAGGGGCAACAAACATTCTAAACATTAACCCCACGTTTACTCAGCCCCACACGCGTAGGAAGACGCCCGAGATAAGCCCGCTAAAGAAGAATGTTAACTTAGATGTTACAAGAGTCCGGAGGTATAAGTGTTTATAAAACGTCCAAAAAGACTTCCCAACTATAAAACACAAATATTTGGTCAATTTCTTATTTACGTTCTCATATTAGAATACACATAGTCGTTCTTGTTTCTCTTTGAATTATCTGATTGAATTTTCGAGAGCTCTGTCAATATATTTAAAAGTACTATTTGCATTTGATACCTTTGGTTTTTTCACACCTGAGGTCGTTGAGCTACTTGACAGGGTCCAACGAATCATGTACATTAAATTATGACATCCCGATCTCTGAATGTAGTCTTTAAACGTCTTATTTTTTCCTATACAAAAAGAATTAGTGGTCCAACTTGTTGTCTGCTTGTCTTCTATTTTCATGTAAGAAACGAGTTTAACCTGATAAAAGAAAGTACTACCTTGTACATTAAGCGAGAATCCATACCAATTAAAACTATAAAACCTACAGAAACATGCCTCAATCTTCAATATAAAGATCAAATCTTTTTTTTTTTAATTCCAAATTCAAGTAAGATTACACGACTCAAGTCATCATGCAGGGAAGGCGGGAAAAAAGCTGTGTCACCAAGTTATCATGCAGGGAAGGCGGGCAACAAGCTGCGCCGCCAACCCTTTTTGAATAGCAAAACCTAGACGTATAAAATCGAAGAAGCTCGAGGGAGGTAGTGCCAAAGAAGCCTTTTATATGTTTCTCTGCCCATCACGACTTCAAACTTTAATCTACGTGAATAATTATAAGTCGTACATTGATTGAGGGGGAAGAATGAAACATTTTCTATAAGAAGATGGAAACCCTCTCTATCAATACACGTGTACCTAGGCAATTAACTCGTCGGGTGAAAACAAGAACATGAGTTCTTGAATGGACAAATTAAATGTCCTGGCTCAAAGTTATAGTTTTATCAGAACCTGAAGAAGACACCTACGTGTATACATTTGTTTCCTTGCTTTTATTATCTTCTTGCTTCTTCAAACGAAAAAAAAAAACTTTACACGAACATGGCGTGGTTCTGCAACGGACGCTTAAAATTTAAAATATCATATATATCCTTACAAACTAATTAAAATATCAAATATCTACAAATAACAAATGACTATTATACCCTTATTTTTGTAAATCTTCAAAATTTTATATTTACCCATTAATTTCCTTTTATTAAATGGCCATCTAAGTATCTTATTTACGAAAAGAATTTTTAAATTTCTTGCTTTGTTTATCAATTTTAGGAACAAAAACTATGAACCGTGCCATTATCGGCTATGGGTTTCGAGTGGCGAAACTAAATTTTTAAATAGTTGAAAAAGATAGGCTTACATTCTCACATTCTTCGGAGTTGCACATGAAACGTACGTACCATTATGGCATTATCCCCACTTTTATGCGATGGAGCTAAAAAGTTGAGGTTTAAGAAATACTTAAACTTACACATAGAACTCCTGATTCCAAAAACGTTAGTCACCGTTTTTTCTATATTTTTTAAAAGGCGTTTATAACTGTCCCTAAATCTTTAATATTCGAATGAGTCTTCTTGAGACGGGATTGTAACCATCTATACATTAGCCACTAGATTTAAAGCGGTTAGACCTGATTTTGTCGCACATTAACTCCTCTTACATTGTGCTTCACAAGATTAACTGGATTTGCAAATAAGGGTTTGAGAATTAGGAAAATCATCAAAATGGCTCCTTGATTTTATCAAAGTGATCACCTTTTATTTGTCTTCCCCATATAACCATTTACTCATGCAACTAATAAGAAGGTTACACGTCATTGTCGACGGCTAAGTTCTTACGCCACGTGTCTGATTGTAGCCACTAACTTACCATCACATAGGCCCACCGGCAACGATGGCGATTCTCGAAGTCGACGTTGCTTTCCTTCCAATCAATAAATATTCCTTGGTCTCACATTGCTTCCAATCATATTCCGCCACGTATCACTGAAAGCACAACCTTGGCTGAAGGCTAAGCCTTGTCTTCGTTGACACGTGTCAGCATCTGATTGAGAGACTTGCATTCGTTTGTCGTTGTTTACAGTCTTGCCTACATAGCTACGTGGCTGATTGTTATTAGCTCGATATATATATACATAAATATATGATATTTTATTTTCATTCGATATATATATATATATTGTAAGTCTACTGGAAAATAAATATTGACCCTCATCATCAAAATTCAAAACGAAAAGTTATTTACGTAAGTCACGGAATATTTTAGTTTATCTTGTACGTGTTGCCGCGGGAACTAACGGCGCGTTACTAACAGCGTTAAATCCGATCAAACTGCATTTCACGGCGGCGGTTTCAGTCGATTTCGCCGGAAACGATACGTTCGTCGGAGTGTAGTTAACCGTCCGTCGGTACGGCCCGAACCACTTGTTCTGCATGAACCGGTTTTTTCTCCACGGCGGGAGGAGTAATCCTCTGCTTCTCAGCGAACGCTTCGCCGCATCGCTCAACAGCTTCACAATCTGCTTCAGATCTTCACTTTTTCCGACGAAAACCGCCGGTAAATGGTTCGTGAGGCGGCGGAAGTGCTCCGTCTCTCTCGCGATGTCAAACTCTCCGGCGAAGTTGAGATCGATGTAGTAGCGAGTGCCGGAAACGGAATCGGATCTGAGAACGTCGATGAACTCGTAGTTACCTGAGGTAAGTCCTCCACAATTCTCCCATTTTGTCTTACAAATCGCTGCATTATAGCCAATTTTTTGAAGAAATAACATCACGTTTCTATGGAGGATCTGTTTGTTAGATCTCGTAGATCGAAAAACCTCCATAGCTTTCAACACATTCGCCTGCAACAAATTTCTAAACCGATCGACATTTTGATTCCGAAAAACCGAAATCAGTATCGAATTTATCGCATCCGTACGATCGGATTCACAATCACAATCACATTCCAGATCTGAATCGTGTTCCCTATCGTTCACCTGAAAACCGTCGTCACCGGCGTCTTCTTCCGATCCTCCGCCGCGATGGAGGAAGCAATCTAGCAGCTCGGAGAGACACGGAGAAGACGATGAATCGTCATCGTGTCCGGCTCCGCCGCTTCCGGCGCTGTGTTCGCTGCCGCTGCTAACGTACACCGGCTCCCGCCGATCAACGCCGATGATCCGATCCTTGACCCGGTCATCTAGCGGGTCGGTAACCCGTTTCATTCTAGCAAAAACAGGCATTTTTTGGTTCAATTTTGGACTGTGATTTCAGTTCAAAAACGAAGATAATTTTAGTTCAAATTTATAGATGAAATGCGAGGAGTTTCATTCGAGAATATTCGATATTTTGAAATGGATAATTGATTAAAAACTGAAAAGAAAAGAATGTTAATAATTCAATATTATCATGAGAGTTCCTTTAATAAAGTGTACTAAACAAGGCTTTTATCTGAGAGTGCATTAAAATGTTGTACGGTACAAGTTTTTGAAAATTAATGTTATGGCTTCAATGGTGGCATATCCAAAGAAGGAAGAGTTTATTCCAGGTTGGTAAGTTGCACGACGTCGTGTAGTGAAAAACATACATATGATAATGATTTATGGTTTTGTGCTTGTTAAATCTAGTATAAAAAAACACATGAAATAACAATCTATTTTGTATCATTATATAATATATTCTTTATATCTTAATTAGTAATTTTATGGAAAATAGTAATACGCTTTGTCCTAGTGGTTACCATCTAGGCTCTTTGAAAACATGTGACCTGGGTTCTAATCCAAAAGAAGACAGTTTTACCGCATGTGGTCCCAGAAGAGGGTTTCTGTCAGGAGAAAGCTTCAGGAGGGGGTGTCTTGGTTCTCACGGAGGTCCGAGTAATCGACCTTGGACATAGCCGGCAAGAATAGGTTTACACGTGAGACCAATATCGCCTGATCGATGCCGTTCCAAAAAAAATACGCTTTATCCTATAACAAGTAATCAATATTTTGGACGAGTGTTTTTTAATGACTAAAATTTTGGTCGAGATCCTATTTAGAGACGGTCTCGTACGACGATATTAAAGTGTGTTATTTAAGTATAAAAAATGACCTTTATACATTAAGAAGTTTCAGGAATCAACGATAAATGTTAAGTTATAATGATAAACAAAAAGAATTATAATTATATTTCAAATTCAAGTAACTACTAACATGTTTATATAAACATATATACATACTCGGTGGGTCGAGGTCTTATTTTTATGAACTAGAATGATGCTCTCAAAATGCATGAAAATATGATTAGATGTCTGAGTTTCATTGGGGGATTGAAGCACATATATTGTATAAAAAATTTACCAGAGGGGGAGGGAGGGTTGAAGCACATTTATTGTATAAAAAATTACTAGAATCGGGTTCCATTATAGGTTTATAATTAGGATTGAAGCACGAATATTTTCAAAACTTTTTTATTGAATATCTATATATTATTGTTATTTTATACATATATGTAACTACTCGTTACACATATGTAATTGTTCGTTACATATATGTAATTAAAGACGTTAAAAAATTGATGAAACTTATTTTAAAATATATATTGTATAAAAAAGTTATTAAATCTTAAAAATGAAAAGGAAAAGTAATTTGAATAATACTAATTAAAAAAAAGTCTCATTAACCTCTATATCAAATATGTATAAGGACTACTTTAATCCTATAGAAAACAATTAGAAAAAATTATGTGACAAGCTTAGATTGGTTTAGTGAGTTCTCAGACTCACTTCATCAGGAGAGCTTTTTGGTGTTCATCCATTAACATGGAGTTGCACGACAAACATGTAGCGTTGTGGCTTCATCTTCGTCCTGTGCGTCCATCGTCTTACACGTTCCAACGAATGTGTGTTTGTTAAATTATTTTTTTACATTCTCATTTATGTTTTTGATATAAAGGTTTATTTCTCAATTATCAAATATAATTAATATAGACATAATTAATATAAAACATATTAATATTAATATTAAACAATATTAAACATATACCTAATTAAATCTAAAATACTATAGCATATACCTAACTAAATATAAAATAATACAACATATACCAAATTAAATTTAAGATACTATAACTAATACCATAATTAAATCTAATATTTAACTCTTTAATTATTTAATTATAATTAAATATTTCATAAATAAAAATAGAAATAAAATGATGATGTGAAAATAAATGTGTGTTTTAATAGGTAAAACGTTGAGGCTAAAATATATTTGTAAAAATGACGGATACCAGCAGTTGGAGGCAATCTCATAGTTCCTACAGTATCCTTGTCTTTTAATTTACTTTTAATATTTTTTATATAATAATAGTAAAAGAGGAAAATGAAAAGAGTAGTTCGCATAACAAACCTTACACCGAGTATCTTGTATACTGTATAAAAGTTAGACAGAGTGTTCTTTAACGTAACAAATAAAATTAGACCAAAGGACACTGAGTTAAACTTTATGAAATTTAAAGAACATGTTATTACTAAAAGTAAATAACAAAATTTACTAAATGTAAAGACTTAAAAACTTAAAGTATACAATTTGTAATTATCAGAATTTAAAAGTTTCAAAACCTTGTATAAACCTTGAAAATGTTGCTTATCGTGGGGCATATATTCTAAAACGTTATCAATTCATTTAGAAGAATCAATTGCCAACTTTATATTTGAAAATTTAAAATAGGATGTTAATTAAAATGTTAAATCATAATAATTAGGTAGGAGTGGGAAATGTGATGTGGAGAATAGATAAGAGAAGCACGTGTCCTTGATACGAGGAACCTGTGGGGCCAGCGAGATGAGCACGTGTCTGAGAGAGAAAACGGTGGCTCTTCGGTTCGCCAAGGGTGGTGCATTCTAGAGGCTTGGGTTGCAAGAATGGGGTCATGACCTCCGAGTCAGTCTCCAAAAGTCCAAATCGACTCTTTTCGACGACAATATTTACATCATTGCTTCGATCCTATCCTAGGGAGGCGATTGAACATAATTATGTAAAATTAAACAAGTATATATGATGGAAGTAATTTTATGAAGTTATCAAGTCCTTGCTTCCTCCTTGGCTTTTGAGAACTTTTTTCCGTTTCGGAATTATGGGCGTCCTTAAAGTTTGTACAAATATGGACCAGTCGGGATATATGACATCGGCAAGATAATAACCGTGTTTGTATTCTACACTGTTTACTTCAAACGATGACGCGGGTGCATTTTCCTTAATAATATCATTCAAGAAATGTGATTGGTTGAGCATGTTATTGTCGTTTTTGGAGCCGACCATCTAAAGAACTCATGCGAAAAACCAAAAATCAGTTGACGCTATAGCATGATCGTTAGGTGTTGATGCTCGTCTTGCATGAATTGTACTACCAAGCTATTGGCAACTAGACCAATTCCAATGCATACAATCAACACTACCGAACATCCCGATAAATCCATGTTTATTTTCATGTGCCTTGTATAGATCCAAAATGTCATCCCATGTTGGTTTACGTAAATATTGTGCCCCAGTTACTTCACCAACCCACTTGCAAAATTTGTAAAGAGAATTAACACATTAAGTTTTGTCTCCCAACTTTACATACTCATCCCAATCGTCAAATGTGGCGTCGTATTCTAATTGGCGAATGGTAGACATGCATTTTTGCAATGGACTCAACGATATTCTACCTATAGCATCCCACCTTAGAAGAAAATATTTGTTGTGGTTTCCCAGATCATTGACGATATGTAAAGTTAGAGACCTACGCATACGGAATCAACGTCGAAACATTCTTCGCTGAACTGACGGTCGTCAGAAAAATAGTTGGTGACTACACCATTATGAGCATTTTACCCCTCTCGTTTGATCGAATTTCTCGTCAACCGCGGTTTTAAACTTTCGGCCTCTTCTTCTGCCGCTGGAAAACATGTTTAAACTTGTTAAATGAATCAAATACGACACGACACGATTAACATGGGTACTAAACACGAACATAACACGATTAACTAATCGTTATTTTTCCAAGTGTTTTTAATTGTTGGTCAGTGAGTTAAAATGTATAATGTAGTGTGTTACAATGTGTTACTATATAGTTACTGAGTTAGAATGTGTAGTTAGTTATGATCCTTTATCATAATGGCTTTTCCTTGTTGAGTTCGCATCCTTTTGAAAAGAATCCCCTCACAACTTGTAACAAGATTTATTATGCCCGATAGCTATCACACATAAATCATAATTACACAAAATTTCTTGGTTTCTTTTCATTGGAATAACATGAAGCATGACATTTTCATTTGTAGAAGTATCAATGGAAGAGGATGAAGCCATTTGAAGGTTTGAGACTTTGAGTTTGAGAGAATAATGAATGTTTTTGAGTTTTTAGAGAAATATGTTGTTTTCATTGTTGTGATTTAACAAAAACATGCAGCACTTATTTATACTGACCTGTGGGTGGAAAAAATGGTAAAAAAAAAAACGATAAAGGACCCTAACAACTATAAAAACGACTTTATTTTTTCAACGTCGTTATAAAGCGGGTGAGAAACCGGTTCGGCCTGAAACAGGTTTGTAGATGCGGGGAGGGGAGTTGGCGATTCAAATACAACCTTTAATCGGGTTGTGTTGGAACTCGGTCGGGCAAGTTTTGAAACCAATTCAGTTTTATAAACTGTTTTTTTTCTTTTCATTTACACTAATAGCAAGGACTCAAACTTAATGGATAAGTAGATGTGGCACGCCACAATGTGCATGCCCATTTTGTGTAACATGTAATGTTTAATTATATTTGTGCAAATATCAAAATGACATAATGAATGTTGTTGCGCGTTACAGTAGATTCAATTGGTTGTTTTAATTGAATGCACTAAAGTGAAAATACGATGTAAAAATGAAAACATAGATTAACATAGATTTGTATTCTTGACATGATATAAATTTATGCCTAGTTGAATGGAACAAGACATAAAATTAAATACGTAAAGACAATAGTATGAAACTAAAATTAAAACTAAGAAAACTCTTTAACAAATTAAAAATATAAACAATCTAAAAAATTAATCACGATCTACACACCAAATTATGAATGGAGCAATATACTATTTATTGCCACTTGTATATACTATAATAGGCATGTAATCATAACACACGTTTTTCTTATCAATAAATAAGTTCTATATACGATAAAATCATAAAAATAATCAACTTAATTATAAATATATCTAAAATACGAGCACTACAATATACAACAATGATTATATGTAATAATGTAAGGGAATATGAAACTATCAAAAAATATACAACAATCCATAATAAGCTATGTTCCTTGTAATTACAACTTGAGGTTACTAAGGGGGGACGGTATGGTCCAGGTTACCGCAATGCGGTTCCTAGAGTGCCGCGCGGCACATGGTGGCAACCATACCGCTCAAGGCGGCTCATGGCAAGGCTCCGAATTTTTTTTGTTGAGCGGCAAAATGAAACCGAGATGAGCCGGGTAAAAAAATCGAACGTTGGGCTTTTTGACCGTTAGCCTCAACGGCTACTTTCCCTTTTTTTTTTCTTTTTAACAATTTTACAACTATAAATTCTACCCCTTTTATAACATTTTTACACCATCTTCTTCACCTATCTTCTCCCTCTTTCACATATTTTATATTCTACTCACCATGGATCGATCAAAGAAGAAATCACCCGCTACCACGAAAAAATCCACCGCTCCCACCAAAAAATACAAACCGAAGGTTCGTAATACCGGTCAAGCCTCCAACGCAAATCCTCCACCGCAATCACAACCGGCTTTTTTCGCACCACACCCTTCTCAACATTCGTTAATCGATCTCCTATCCGGTCGTTATGGGGCTCAAGGGGAGTTATTTCCCCCACATTCTTCCCAATACCCGTCTAACGTCATGTACCAAAACAAGCAATTTCGAGAGCCACGTCGTCAAATCGATTCCGAGTCCGAAGAAGAAGTTGAAGAAGAAGGAGGAGAAGAAGAGGAAGAACATGCGGTTGAAGAAGAGGAGATCGAGGTGATGGACGAAGACGTCCAAGTAATTACGAAGACGAAAGCTAAATTTCCGGGGAGAGCAAAATGTAAAACTTGGACGTCGGAGGAAGAGCTTAACTTGACAAAAGCTTATATTCATTGTAGTGAAGATGGGAAAAAAGCGGATCAACAATCCCGCGATTCGTTTTGGGCTAAAGTTCTTGCCCACTTTGACGGTTTGATGGGTGCACCTAGTGGGCGATCTAGGGACCAACTAAGCTCAAAGTGGAAGAAGTTGAACACAAAGTTGTCGAACTTCAACGCCCTCTACATTCAAACGGTAAAAATACATTTATTTTTTTTCTAACTCGATATATGTATATATATATATATATATATATATATTAACTTTTTTTTTTTTAAAGAAAAATACTTGGGCAAGTGGGTGTGCGGATGGGGACATTTTGGTGAAAGCCCAAAACTTGTATAAACAAATATACGAGAAAAATGGGTTTTCTCATTTGGCGTGTTGGGTCGAGATAAAAGACCATCCCAAGTGGGCACCGGTTGAGAATGTACATGGTGAAATACCGGAACCGGGTAAAAGGACGAAGACGTCCGAGTCGGGTGACTACACAACTTCAAATGATGTTGGATCGACTCAATTGCCCGATCTCAATGAAGACTCGACCCCTACATACCCAAAAAATAAAGGGAAAAAGAAGTTGGGCGAGTCTTCGTCCACCGCAAGAAGTTCGGCATCGGAAAAGGCGTTGGAAATGATGTCGGATTTTCAAAGCAATTGGATCAAAGAAAGGGAGCTTAAGGCAAAGCTTCGGGACGAAACCTTTGAAAAGAAGCAAGCGATGTACGATGCGGTGAAAACTACAATGGAGGCTCAACGTCGAGTGATCGAGTTCAAACAAGCACGTGAACGACAAGAGAAAAAAGCACGTGATCTCGAGATATTTATGAAACCGCATAATGATGTTGATCCTCAATTCCTACCGCTTGTTCTTGAACAAAAAAGAGAAATCGCGGAGGAATACGGATGGGATTGCAACTTTTAGTTGTTTTTTTTTAAATTGTATTCGTGTTTTTTTTTTTAATTTCAAGTATTGTAACCGTTTGATTTCGTAATGCTAGTGTTTTTTTATATAAAAGTTGTTTGTTTATTAAAAGATGTTAAAAATCAAAAAAAAAAAAGTTAATTTTTCGGTGGCTTCTCCAAGCCACAAGGCAACCATACCTTGTGGTGTGGCTTGACAAGGCTTCAAAAACATCCCAAATGAGTTGGCACATGATGATTGGTTGGGGAGCATGGCTCCTTGAAGCCACAAGGCAACCATACCCCCTCCCCTAAAAGTAACATTTTGCCAAACATCCCATCTTATGTTAGATTGATAGTGTGAACAATTAAGTTGTTTTGATGTTATTAATTTCGCAATCATTCGTAACAAGGTAATAAGGCCATGGTACTATGGTAGTACAATTAAGTTGTTTTGATGTTACTAATTTAGCAATCATTTGTAAAATGTTAATACGACCATTGTACTATATTTATACGGTAGTACAATTAAGTTGTTTTGATGTTACTAATTTAGAGATAGTGGGAAAAAACCCGGAGTAAGCACTAAAATAGCTATTTATATCAACCTATGTTTGAGAAGTCATGGTAAAAGAAAATTATTTTTAATCTTTTTTCTTAGGCCACGTCTCGTTATTTTTCGAAAGAAAAATATATCATAAAAATGTAATGTAACTATAGGCTATCAATGTCGCATTATCTTGTAAATATCATGGGCTAAACTGATAATGTCCAAATATAACTTAGACATTTGTTCACCATTCTTACTGTCTCTAATCTTTTTATAACTAAAGTGGTTAAGGCAGCTTCTACTTATCATTCCACTATTAGGACAAGGAGATTGCAAACCTAACTCTCTTTCATATAATTTTTCGTCTAACCTCCTAAAACTTACATCACTTATACAAAATAATTCGGTAAAATCGATGAGATTTCCCCAACCTCCCGAAACCACAAAGAGAGAGGTGGTGTCCTCGTATAATAAGTTAATGTCACATCAAATTTTCACTCAAGTTTCCGGGTTCACTCCCCTGTAATAACAAGGGAAGTCAAGGTTTTGTCTATGTGATTGATTTTTTTTAATAAACATATTAAATATGCTAATATGAGGTAAATTTCATGATACATTCTATTTAAACAATTAATTACGTTTATATCATCGTCATAGTAGACGTCGGTAACATCCTAGCAATTATGTTATGAAAGTTGGTAAATATCCAAACCTAAAAACCTATAAATTATATGTAACAAGATCAATAGTCTAAAATATATGTAACAATTGGCTAGAAGGAGGTACCCAAGACATTATAAATGGGAGGTCTTGGGTTCAAGTCTCACTTGTAACAAAAAATAAATAAATGGGGGTTACAAATTGGGCCAGGGGGTTTTCTCACATATGATGAGTTTCCTCCTGATGGGGATTGGAGATGATCGGGTGGGTGGGTAATGCCCCCGTCAGTGATCCAAATTTGCTGTTCAAAAAAAAAAAATAGTCTAAAATATCTAAGATATTCTAAATTTGATAAGACAAGAAAAGAGTGAAGATAATGTTTTTTATTGCAATTTGGTTAGGAATTAAATATTATCATGGCATTCAATTCAATCTCTCTTTGACATAAACCATATGACACCACCATGTCCTCATTCCTCTATTACACAAAGACTTTAAAACAAAAAGAAGTGTTTTCAGTATGTAACAACGTGTTTAAAAAGAAATGAAAATAAACAAAAGAGGTATTACTTTAATTAAAATAGATTAGGTAAATTACTTAACTTATAGAAGGGTTAGAACTTAGAAGATAATGACGGAATTTGGAGATAATTTCAGAAGATTGAGATGAGAGGATTTGGGGATAGAGTCAAATTGTAAGAGTTTTACTTGGTTAATTTTTTTATTCTTATAATTTAGCCACTTCAAATTTTCTAAACTTTCATATCTATCCTCATTATATAAATATACAAAGGAAATTGAAGGTGAATAGGAAACTTTTAATTTCTCATAGTCTGGCCACAAGACTTTGTGGTTTTGACAATTTCAGTCCCTAAAGTTTTGCCATACGTTTTTTTTAGTTGGACCATTTGAGACACGTGTTTTGGATTGTGCTTGCTGGCTAAGCTACATGTTTCTTTCTTATTTGATGAGATGGGCGGTGGAAAAGCAAGATCATTATTACTTCTCTCAAATTTCTTACACAAGCATATATGCTCTCTCTCTCTCATCACCGCCACCGACCGACTGTATTTCTCTCTCACTGTCTCCGATCTCCCCATCTCCGATCTGGCCGTCTCCGATTTTGCTCTCTATCTCCTAACATCACTCTCTATCTTAGTTTTGTCGCTCCGTTTACGACCTTCGGATTTCCTAACGTTGATGCAACAATCAGTTGCTCCGTTTGTAACTCCGGTTGCCTTTCTTCGAAGGCTGTTGTAACGTTGAAGTGACGAACCTATAGGATGGTGGAGAATTTTCGAATCGTTGATGGCAAGTTTTCGGTTTTTTGGGGAGGTTGTTTCAGATCTGTTGACGGCCCTTGGTGTTGTTGGCGAATAAGATTTACTTTTGGTGATTTGTGAGATTGATAATGTTATCGGTGGCGTGCCGGTGTTCATCTTAGTTGTCGTCGGCTTATGACTGATTTATGATCAGAGCCTCTTTGGCGATGACGATCTGGTTTTCCATTCTTTCATGATGTAGACTTTTCACTTCGATTTGGAGGTTAATTTGGATGGTTCTTTTAGGTTATTTAACCTTTAGCTGCTACACATCTGTTGCTTTTTCAAAGTGTTGTCTCCGTTGGGTTTTCTTAAGATCTGGTTCCTATTGACAGATGTGTATATTTTCCTGCGATATCACTTTGTCGGATCTGGGTTGTTTGCTTTTTCAAAGTGTTGTCGCCGTCGTCGTTTGAGCCCGGTCTTTCTGATGACCTTAGAAGGTCGTCGTTCCTACCGTCGATGCTCCGATGATGTCGTTGCGTCGGCGTTGAGTTAACGACGTCTTTTTTTTTGCTCCTTATACACCGATTTTAACATGCATGTGTAGATCGGAGACTATAGATGATTGTCTTGGTGGTCGTTTTGCGGCGGTTTTAGGGATTTCCGGCGGCCGCCATGGCTTCCGGCCGCCGGAATAGCTTTAAATGATGATGGTCATGAACTGATGATGGTTTTGGCTTTCAAATTTTGATGGATGTGTTTTGATGGTAAAATTGGGACTGATTTGGGATTATTCTGAGTTAACTTGGTGTTGAGTCAACCCGGTTGACTCGGGCTGTTCTTATATCAATAACTTGGGCTATGATGATCGTTCTTCACAGATCTGAGCCTACTTCATGTTTTACAAATGGATTTATGTTTTTGGACGCTTTCATCTATGGCAGTGATGATCATTCTTAATAGATCTGAGCCTGTTTCGGTCATTGTCTTGGTGGTCGTTTTGCGACGGTTTTAGCGATTTCCGGCGGCGGCCATGCCTTCCGGCCGCCGGAACAATTTTAAATGATGATGGTGATGATGGTTTTGGCTTTCAAATTTTGATGGATGTGTTTTGATGGTAAAATTGGGACTGATTTGGGATTATTCTGAGTTAACTTGGTATTGAGTCAACCCGGTTGACTCGGGCTGTTCTTATATCAATAACTTGGGCTATGATGATCGTTCTTCACAGATCTGAGCCTACTTCATGTTTTACAAATGGATTTGTGTTTTTGGACGCTTTCATCTATGGCAATGATGATAATTCTTGATAGATCTGAGCCTGTTTCGATCATATATCTTATTTCAACTAATGTTTCGGTCTTACGATTATTTCGAGATCAATAGAATGTTCATGTTGCTTTTTTTAATGTAATTTGGAGAAGATTTGCAGCAAGAATCATTAGTCACATTTTATAGGCCGAAGATATCAACTATCAAGCAAATCATCTCCCTGGGCCGGTTATTCCTTCAAGTCTTGAACCACCGTTGGTCTTTTTTTGAAATCTTGGAAACCCATTTGAAGAAAAAATCTAAAAATTGATTCATTCGGGTTTCAGAGATGAAGATGTTAGTTGTAAAAAATTACATGAAGGTCCATGTGGAAAAACCATTCGTTTTTCTTATTTTTAAGATTAGTCATTTCTTTTCCTTGACTAAAACAGATTTCTTTTTAAAATATTTTCGAAAATTTTAACTTTTTCTTAATGATATTTGCAAATCTTCAAATTGTGACTAAACACAAATATTTCATGGTTTAAAGGCATTGTAGAAAATCATTCATTCAGTTTTGAAGACAAACAACGAAGGCGGCCCGCCGCAACGCAATAATATTATGACAGTAGTATAATTATTTAGTGTATATATTATTAGACATCTTTAGCCTCATGTTTATTAGTCTACAATTCCAACCCCGCGGCAACGCGCGGGGTGGGTCAAACAACTCGTTTTAATTAAATAATTTTTTTCCCCTCTTTTTCTAAAACACAACTACTCATAAAGATAACGTTTGATTAATAGTGAAACTCTACATATAAGCTGCTGGCTGATAAGCTAGGTGCTGGCTGATAAACTAGCTGATAAGCTAGCTGTTAGCTGATAAGCTAGCTGCTAGCTAATAAACTATAAGCTAGCTGATAAAAAATAACGTTTGATAAAAACTAGCTGACAAACTAGCTGAAAAATATTAAATGACATAAAAGTACATGTCATAAATGTAAATAAAGGTATTTATTTATAAGTTAGGAAATGGTAAAACTGGAAATATTATAAAAGCTAGTTAAAACGCTACTCCAACTAGTTTTTCAAAAGCTAGCTTATGGCGCGTCAAACACAGCCATAGAAAGAAAAATATGTAACAATATTTGTGATTTTCTTAACATAGGGATTAGGTTGCTCTAAATGACTCAACCCAAGCCTAATTCCAACCTGTATATGTTGGGGTTAAAGTTCTTGGCTTGTTGGCTTGATGTTTAGAAGATCGGTTGGGTTTGTTTGTTCGCCACTCCTAATCATAATGTGTTCTCTATATATTATCTCGTCTATATATTGTAATTCGTCGTATTAAACTTAATAAAATACTCTTATTTGTTACCCATGAACATATGTCATACTGACCGAAGACGTAAAAATCTTTGTTCGTATTTCTTAATCATTTTTACGCGTGTTCGTTGTAAATCGTTATTTTCCACTACACCGATTAAGCCTAACAATATAGACCAGCGTGTAGTGATGGATTCAGGATTGTTTACTTAAAGAATCATTTTTTCTGGGTGCTAAGACTTTGAACATAATCATAAATTTTCGGGTCCACGGGTGGGTTGTCCTGTTTTCCCTAAAATTAGACATTAAAAGTAACCTAATTCACTAAACTTTCAATCACTAAAATCATGTGGCTAACATATGAGAATTTTATTGAAGACCTTTGTGACACGTAATCACTCGACCCAAACTCAAATTTGTGAAAAAGTGTCCACATTCTACAAGCAAACAAACAAAATTAAGCAGACAGAAACAAAAGTATCTAATATATCAAAAATGTGACAATCACATTATCCCTTGGCTTGGGATTAAAGAATACAACCTTGAAAAAAAATGACACAAAAGGGCTATCAACTAAGTTGGAATTTGGAATACCCTAAAACCTATCCCATTAATCTAACTTCCTTTCGTTTCTCAAGTAGATTTAACAAATACATATCTTTTGATCTAAAATACAAAGTTCTTACTGAGTAGACTATTAGAAGGACTTGACAAATATGGATTATTTGATAGAAAATCAAAATCCCACTCCTATAGTCTTGAGTCTAGGCATATCCCTAGAGGAACTTGAACTCTCGTTTTCTCCGTGAAAGAGAGAGGTCGTAACCACTGGACTATAGGGGCCTGCTACGGCCACCTTGATTCATAAAACAACTAGACATAATAGGTCCCGTCGTTAAAATACCTAAGACCGTTAAGTTTTTGCTGACGTGACATCTGCCACGTAAGCAAAGTCAGTTGCCACGTCTGCAAAGTCAGCTGCCACATAAGAAATTTTTTAACATTGTTAAGTTTTTTTAACAGCGGGATCATTATTAGTAAATAAGGTGAAAGTTGGAACCACTCGAAGTGATTATTGAAAATGGGATTATTACCGGCTAACCTTCAAAATTTGAGATTATTTAAATTCAATTTTCCTAAAAAGAAACCCAAAAACCACGTATTTAGTTGATCAGGTGAACAGATAATTTAAAGATGGGTTTCATGCTGTCAATAACGAAATTAAAACCCTAACAATCAAACTATTAATTAACTAAGAAGTGGAGAAATATTTTTATAATTCAAAGATCGGTTTGTTATTTCAATATTTTATTGTACATATAAGCAAGCTATCAAGTGACACTAAACAAAAAGTAAATAAATAAATGTCTGTTTTTTATATATTGGTTTCTATCTAAATGTAATAAATCTAACACATTATTTAATAAGTATAGTCGTGTATATTTAATAAATGAGTTGGTAGTGTAATAGGTATAGTCGTTTAGTATAGATTTTTATTTATTTTATTTTTTATTTTCAATATCAAACAAATTTAGCAGGGGAGTCTATGGTATGATATGTATAGTCGTGTAACATAGTTTTTATGTCATAGGTTCGATACTTTTAGTTTTTTTAATATATGTCAATAGTAAATTCAAATTAAAGAGAGAAAAAAAAGCATGATTTTATGGTGTAATTTTTATAAAAAATAATGTCCTATAAAAAATTTAACATTAAAAAATGAGGGAAACTTAAAAACAATTCAGCAAAACATGCTCTATCAAAAATATCATCTCACATCTTATTTTCTTTTATTTTATTATACTTGAATCTAACCCTTAATTATAAAATTAGTGAATCTGATATCTTGTTATTGTTTTTTTTTTAGACAATATATTTTTTTTAGGGCATCCATAACCTATTGAGTCCATGAAGTTGATCCATACAACAAGAATCCTCCATGGCTAATGAAGTAATGAGTATTATGCTTTCTCTTGGGCCTACAGAAGAAGAACCCTTATTGGGCCAGAGAGAGCAAAAGCCCAACTAATTGAAAATTCACGTAGTCCTAAAGGACTTAATTTAAAATCCAATTTAATTTCGCGACCATTTAAATCCGATGCTAATATACTGTCGTCAATAGAAACTGAAACTTAAATAAATATTTTAAACTTATTTCAATTTACTTTATTGACATAGATGATTGCAAACAGATTAGTGATAAATGGTTTTTTGACAAAATTCCCGTTGCAAACCGCGTTTTAGTATTTTACTACGGATGGCGACGGATTTAGTTACGCAAGAATTAAAATGGAATATGGTACCATGTATTTCACAAAGGATATATATGAGATAACAATACTAAATCAATCGGTATTTGTGGAGTTTTTAAGCGGTATGCCTTGGGCTTTTTGGGCTGGTGATTCATTTTTGAAATGGGCCGGTAACCATGGCCCAAATTTTCTTTGCTCCCCAACTTGGGCTTCTGAGTTTGTAGTAATTGTATTTATTTCTTCTTCGTAGCCTTCTATCACGACCTCATCAACTTCTGAATTTTGTGACCTCGACTCCCCATTCCACGTTTTTCGTTCATCAAAGATGACGTCTCGACTTATGACCATCCAGTTTTGCACTAGCCATACATTTTCGATTAGCTTTAGTTCCCGGTTCTGGTATTTATGAACTACGATCAACCAACTTCTTTAGCCGGACTAGTGGTATTTAATAATAAGCGAAACTTGAAAAAAAAGTTCGTGGGGGCGAATAGTCTCGGTGTAAAAAAAATTCCATATGGCTGTACCGCTATGTTCGGGTTGACCATTCGCTCCGGGTCGGGTTGGGTTGACCATCCGGTTCGGGTCGGGTCGAGTCATCGAGTGACTCAAGTGCCGAGTCTAACAATAAAATATACTTAATAGTCTTAATATTTGCAAAGTAAGTAGATATATATAAAAAAAACATTGCCGTAATGCCGCTTACACATACAAAACTAGATATTTATAAAACAAATAAAGATCTTTCAAAAATAGTATGTACCTAAAATAAGAATCACAATTATGTCCGACAAACTTTAAAATCTTTGAATTCGTCAATTATGAAATTTGAATCGCCCTCCTTTCTCTTGAAAAAGGAATCGAAAGCTTTTCCCATGATAATATAATATACCTAATTAATAAAAACATAATTCAACAATCTAGAGACCATTAAACCACAATTGTACAACAATAACACTTACCAAATATGAAATACCAATATACAAAAGCTTCCAATAAAGGACTAAGGGAGGTCGCTAGAATTCCAGGGGCCGGCGTCGGCGGGAGTGAGGTGGTGAGCTCGCCGAACTTCTAGCAGCGGCTCTTTTTAGCCCTAAACTAATAGCTCGGCCAATCGTTGTTTTTTTTTTGTTTAGGGATTGGAAATTTATGATTTGGTGGAATGATAGGGATTGGGGTAATTGGGTGGAATAAAAATATAAGATATTATTATTAATAATTTTACAATTCTTACCCCTAAACTAACAACTTTTTCTTTAAAATGATAGGGATTGGGGTAATTGGGTGGAATAAAAATATAAGATATTATTATTAATAATTTTACAATTCTTACCCCTAAACTAACAACTTTTTTTTAAATGGAACAAGTTTCTTATTCGGTTAGTCAATATATTATTTTTGTGAAAAATTCAACGGGGCAAAAAATGTATACGTAAAAAAACCAAGGAGGCTAAAAAAATTTAAAAAAAATAATTCGAGGGGGCGATTCTCAATATATAAAAAAAAATTTAAAAATCGAAAAAATTAGCACTTGCGGCCGAAAAACCGGAGGGGCGGTCGCCCCTCCCCGCCCCTCTTAAGCTGCGCCAGTGTGTCCAATGCACCTGAAAATATCCGCAAATGTTCTACGCTTGGTTTGATACCCTTTAGTGCTTCATAGGGGTTTTGTCAATAACGGCTTTTGTTGGTACTAGGTTTAAGATATAAACCGCATGCATCGTAGTTTCTCCCCAACATTTTTGCGGTACTTTAGATGAGTTTAAGAGGATTCTGACGGTACCAATGATAACCATATGTATGAAGCGTTTTGGTAGCCCGTGTAAGAACTTCTTAATCAGTTTTGATTCCTCCATAACGGATCCTTAGTAAGGAGTTGGTAGTGTACTAGTGTAATACGTATAGTCGTATAATAGATAAAAAATTTTTTATTTTTATCCGAGCTTAATGCGTTTAACAAAGAGGTTGTATTTTATCAGACCTCAGCAAAGATAACTTGGCTTCTAATTTTAAACGCTGTTACGTTGTCTTTTTTCATATTCATTTTCTTTACGTGCGCTTGTTACGTTGTCTTTTTTCATATTCATTTTCTTTACGTGCGATTAAATAATACAACTCTTTTGTATATCTACATTAACCCACCTCAACGTGCGAATAGTAAAATTTAATTTATTTAATATATTTTTTAATCTAAAATATTTTAAAGTAACTAACAGCTTTTAACTTTATAATTATCTCGTTCGCAAGAATCAAAAATTTTATAATAATAATAATAAAAATAATAATTTTTTTCTCTTCTTTTAGCGGAAGAGTAAAACATGTTTTTTTTATGGAGCATAACGAATCTAGTAGTATAAGAGTTGATGATATAACAAATACAGTTGTGTCATAACTTTTACTTTATACACTCAATACTTTTTACGTTTATTTTCTAATTTAATTTAATGTTGTTACACAATCTTTTGTATTTATGTTTTTTTATGTATCATTATAGCAATGCAATTGTTTTGTGTTTTCACATTGTTTTTGTGGGTTTTTTTGTATCTCTTTCCAAGCTATACGAATTAGCAAATAAGTTGGTGGTATAATGAGTATATTCGTGGAATATATCTTTTAGTTAATAAGTTCAATATTTAACCATTTGTCTTATAAATTTAACATCGTTACTCACTTTTTTATTTTTCTTTTCTTTACGTATCGTTAAAAAATTACAGTTGTTTTATATACAACTGTTTTGTATACTCATATTATTTAGCGGCAACACAAAAGTTTTATATACAACTGTTTTATATACTCATATTATTTAGCGGCAAACACAAAATTAGCAAATCTAGTTGTTAACAACATTTGACATTGTTCCCGTGGTTTTACATGGTGTTCCGTGTGCATGGTTTTTCAAGCATCGTATGCTTTACGGCATCAATTATAAGACGCCGACCACCACTCTTTCATTAAAAAAGATATATCATCCTTCATCAATAAACACAATTTTCTTTTCTCATTATAATATTTTATATTTACAAATATGTATATGTATTTAGAGAAATAGGAAACTAATCATGATTAGATGATTAGAGGTATCAAAATTTAGTTCATCAAGTTGACAACATATTTCCGCATCATTTTCTTCATCTTGTTTATTAATCTATATCGTATAAATAATAATGAGTGGTAAAGCATAATAATTGATAAAGATGTTTGAATAATTAATTGATGAAACATTATATAGATTTGAAGATTTAATAAAAGTTTATAAAATAAAGTAAATATTAAATCATGTAAAATAATAACGTTTTGAGAATTTAGTTAAACCGAAAATTAATTGTTTACATAATTAGATTCCTATTATTCAGTTACATTTTTTATATTTAAAAATAATTAAAAAGAGTAAAATTCAAAAAGTATAATTGTGTCCACTTAGAGCATTCCCAATAGAATCTCCATTAGGGGTGTTCAACGAATCGAATTTCGAATACTCGAGTAATTCGAATCGAATTATTCGAATTTCAATTTTTTAAACCTGGATTCGAAATTCGATTCTAATTCGAAATAGATTCGTCGAATCGAATCGAATTCGAATTTGAAATAAAAATCCCAATTCGAAATTCGATTCGATTCGTATTCAGTTTTCGAATTCGAATCGAATACGAATCAAATACGAATCGTATCCGAATAAACTCATTTTAAATTGAAGCAAAAAACATGTTTTAGTTTTATTTTTAAAACTACTAAAAACGTATATTATTATAGTAAAAAAATACAAATCTATATAAGTATAAAACTAATAAACATCCAAAAGATTTAAAATTTAAATTTTATAAAGATATGGAATCGTGAATAGGAAAGAAACGTTTCAACTTTCAAGGTATATAAAAAAGATTTAAAATTTTAAAACTTTTGAAATAGGACGTGAATTATAATAAGTTAAACTAATTCAATATTTTTTTATGAATATTATATTTATATATATATATATATATATATGATTATTTCTAGTTCGAATTTCGAATCGAATCGAACGGAAAACCTCAAATTCTAATTTGATTCGAAATTCGATATTAGACGTCGAATCGAATCGAATTCGAATTTGAAATTTCGAACCGAATTTCAAACTGCTTATTTTCGAATTGAATCGAACCGAATTCCGAGTTCTTCGAATCGGATTCGAAATCTGAACACCCCTAATCTCCATCACCATATTATTTAACTAAATATTATACATTTTTAAGTTTTCAATAAAATTTTGTTTAACATACCACATCCAATTTCATCTCCATCTCACTCAAACAATTATATTACTATATTTTATCTTTCTTAAACACTCACAAACATATTTAGAGTTTACAAATATGTTTCTCTATATTTAGAATATCTAAATTTATTAAACTCTATATTTTAGAGATGGAGATTGCCATATAGATAAGAAAAGAAACCCACTTCTACTCAAGTGTATTATAATACAATATAGATATACACGCAATTCCTTAACTTAATTATCTTATGCATAGAAAAATCTACAATACTTCCTCACTTTATAAATCCACCTTCAAACACCCTTTAATCAAAACCTCATCAATAAAGGAATTGAATGAATTCCCACTTTAAAATAGAAAACCCTACCCACATTGTTCAAGAAAGAAAAGTAATATATGAAGGTTAATTGCATACTTGGTCCTAAGGTAAGATCACCATCCATGAGGTTGACCTTTACACATACACCTTATATATAGTTGTTACCAACTAAGCTTGTGCATGCATGCATCATTTTCACAACTTTTAAAAATAGATTTTGAGCCACAAATTAATTATTTTCTTACATCCTTCAAACCAATTTGTGCTAAAAATAAGTGAATCAATTGCTTTCAATGTGTCTATTGTAGTGTACAACTTATGTCACAAAATCTCATAGAAAGATACTCGGTTAAACTTTACAATTTATTTATGACGTGTGTAATTTGATTAAACAATTATTTGTCATATCAAGAGACTTCAAGAAAAAAAATCTGTTTAGATTGGATACGTCTCATATGTCTATATCGATAGATGTTTTGTCGTATGTTATGAAATTTATGGTGATCGAATATGTGAAAATGTACATTTATCTCTATAAATTTATAAAGAAAACAGATTAAAATTATGCATCAAGTTATAGATGTGTGAGATCTTTAGTTGATTACTTCGATTTTGGGATCGTTGGGATAGTATCGGTTCTCTTTGTTTCGGGTTCCGGTTAAAATCAATAATAAATTAGAGGCGTTGCGTGCTAATTTCTTCTGGGGTAGCGATGAGTCTTCAAGAAAATTGTGTTGGATAAATTCGAAAACCGTCCTTGCTAATAAAGATTCTGGGGGATTGGGTTTCGGTAGTCTCCATGCTATGAATTTGGCTTTGTTGTATAAATGTCGTTGGAGGTTCGTGAACGATAAAGATGTGATATGGGTGAAAGTTGTTAAATACATTGATGGAGAAGATATGGTTAATGGGTTTGCGAATGGTGGGTGTGGCATTTGGAACGGTATATGCAAATCTATTACCGAGCTTCATGTGAAAGATATAATTCTTTTTCACTTGATTAAAAAAATTTGGTAATGGGTCTTCAACATCATTTTGGAAGGATAATTGGTTGGGGGACATCAGTCTTTCCTCACGCTTCAATAGATTATTTTGGTGGGAAGTGGAACAAGATTGCTCGGACCGAGATCGAATTGCTTTGGGTGGTTGGTTGTGGCGTCGTGAGGTGAGGGGCGCTCATGTTCGGAACGTTAATCTTACTAAATGTGATGATTCTTGGGATTGGTTGCTTGATGGTGATTCTGAGTTCAAGGTGAAGATATTGAGAAATGTGATTGATCGGAATACTTTGCCTATCCTTGACAATGCTACAAGATGGAATAGGTTCGTTCCGAAAAAAGTTAATATTCTTGCTTGGAAAGTTCTTTTGGATAGAGTTCCTACTCGGTTAAATTTGAGCAAAAGAGGCTTAGATATTTCGCACATTTTATGCCTGATGTGCGATTTATATACTGAATCGGTTGCTCACGTTTTTGGTTCGTGTAGTGTTGCAGAGAAAATTTAGGGTTTAATTGCTCAGTGGTTACAAGTTGGGTGTATTGCTCTGCTGTCCCCGTCATGTTTGTTAGCTCTTTTGGATGCATCGAGGTTGAATAAAGAGAAGAAATCCCTCATTGAGGTGATTTGTTTCACGGCTTGGTAGATTATTTGGAGGTTCAGAAACGATTCCATTTTCAACCCTATGCGAATCAGGAGCGGCGAATTGTTTGATAATATCGTCTTATTTTCTTGTTTCTAGTTTTTCAATAGAAATAGAAAATATAGATTATTTTGGACCGAGTGGCTTAATAACCCTCTCTTATTGATGTAGTCTTGTTGTTTTTGGCTATCTTGACCAAAGTTTGTTTATAAAATTCTGCCGTTCAAAAAAAAAGTCGTAACAAGAGAAGAGGTGTTTCCAAGTTAGCTCCCATACAATCAGACTACACTTAAATTAGTTGTTTAATACCAAATCGTTTACTAGTTCTAGATGTGTTTGGCGCGCCATAAGCTATCTTATAAGCTAGCTTTTTGAGACGTACCAAATGGGGTTTTTTTTAAAAGCTAGAGTTTTTAAAAAGCCGCGTTTGATAACGTCAAAAAGCTAGTTGGAGTAGCGTTTCAACTACCTTTTATAATATTTCCAGTTTTACCTTTCCCTAACTTATAAATAAATACTTTTATTTACCTTTATGACATGTACTTTTATGTCGTTTTATATTTTTCAGCTAGTTTATCAGCTAGTATTTACCAAACGTTATTTTTTATCAGCTATCTGCTAGCTTATCAGTTATCAACTAGCTTTTCAGCTAGTGCGCCAAACACAACCCTAATCGTGCATATAAAATTATAAATAATTAAATATATATATTTTGTTTATCTTAAGATTTAAACTTTCAACCATCTAAAATTATACATTTTTATACGTCCTGATTCCATCAGAATATTGCTGATAACAAACAAGCAAACACACACACATATATACATTATATATATATATATATATATATATATATATATATAGGGAGAAGATCATTTGAGAAACAATTAGTTTTGAAAACTTTTGAGAACCATTCTTAGCCATAAGTTATATATAAGGAAATCCCCCCTCCCCCCCCCCCCCCCCCCCCCATGAATTTGAATGTTTTCCCCTTAAAATTAGTGGCTCAAAATGGTTCTCAAAAGAAAAAGTTCTCATTTGAACCTAAATATATATATATATATATATATATATATATATATATATATATATATTGGGGTACTCGAGTAATGTGACGGAAAACACAATACTAACACACACTGGTAAAACGTTTTAACAATTGATGAAGTATTATTTAGATTAAAAGATTTAATAAAATTATATTTATATAAAATAAAAGTTATTTTCAAAATTTTGTTAAATATTATTACATAATTATATCTCTAAATTAGTTTTGATATTAATTGTTTATTCAGTTAATTTTTTATTTAATAATATAATAGATAAAAACTTAAACTCTTAAATTCTAAGTAAAAGACAAGTTTATTATTCTTAAATATAGTATAGTTTTTTTGAACGACCAATGAATTCCCCAGAAAACATGGGAAGTATTTACACCAGTTCAGCTTATTCCAGAAAAAAACCACCCCGCAAGCGACGGATAGTAAAACATGAGAGCTTAAGAATCGAACTTGTAACCTCTCAGTTCAAGTCTCTATTTATCACCAATAACCATTAGAACAAGTTCTAGTAGTTAAATAAAAATATATAGTATAGTATCCTGCATTTGGCCGTTCAAAAAATATAAATCTATATTTGTTTGTTTTCCTTGAATAACATACAATGAATGTTAATATATCCGACTCAAAACCCAAGAACATCTATCAAGTCACGGAAATCTATGAAGATATACTTCTTGTTTTAGTTTAATTAATTTCAAAGATCTCAAATTGCATTTTAAAATGTGAAATATAATGAAAACAAGTTACAATAGGTATTGGAGATGGTTTTTCATTTATTAAAGTTTCATAATAAAATGTCAACATGATTAAGTGTGACTTTCGATTTAAATTCGAATAGTTAAGTGGAATATCAATAGAATTCAAATTTAGTTTACCTTTTACGTTCAAGTAAGTATGAAATATATATATATTTTTAAAAGTTGTATAATATATAAGGTATAAGATATCATTTTTGCTTTCTTGTAATATTAAATGGGCTAAATGTCTTAAACTATATGGGTTTTAATCTTTGTTTAAGTCCATTTGTTTTAAAATAAAATTTAGAATCTATGTTTCAATCATAATACATTAGCGTTAACTTAGTCGTTACTTGTTACTTCATCTTTATCTTCTCTATTTTCTTTCTAAGTTCTGACTTTAACTTAACCACTATATCATCTTCATTCTGCATCGACACTTTAACCTAACCGCTACTTTATCTTCATTGCTACATCGACATTCGACATTCGAGATTCTAAATGTAGGTAATATTGAAATATTATGTGTAAATTAAATATTAGTTAGATATGTTCTCTTGGTAAATTTGTTTTCTTTATAAACTTTTTTACTCTTTATTGGTTTATTTGAATAGACACGAATTCAATTCGAATTCAACTAAGTTTATTCGAATCAAATTGTGTGAATTTTATTTGAATTTAAATTTAGTTCTAAAATCTTCAAATTTAAAATAATTCAACTCGAATTAGCCGAATAACCTCATTAAATTCGATGAACACTCTAATTGAGTTACTATAATAATATAACAGACCTTATTTTTTTAGCCCTGTCTGTGAAAATGACTGGATCAATCATCTAATATTCCAATTTGATCCAAAGGTTCACTTTGAATTTTAGGGAAACATTATTAATTTTGACTTAATTATAATAGTTAAAAATGTTTGTTGTGGTATTGGGAAAAGTAAGAAGATGTATAATATATTTGTAGCCTTGCAAATTGTAGTGTATAATATACTACAATACTTTATATTGCCGACTGAAGAACGATTTTTTTTTTAATATCTACAATTGTATTTATTTGACAATCTTATAAATACTACGGTAGGGGTGTTAAACGCATGAGTGTTTTTTAGGGTGTGCAGGATAAACGACCTTACATGTATTATATTTCAAATTTTTAGCTTTGTTGAAACTAAATTTACGTTTCTTCGTTTACTGACTGAGTATTTGCTATCACTTTAGTTTACTGTATAGATAATAGATTATATGCGTACTTAAATTAGTGATCAAAACTTGATAGACAGTTTTAGGATTTTGAGAAGTATGTCTCCCAAGTCCCAAACACCGATCTGGTAGTCAAACTCGTAAAATGAGAACAGTAGTTGCCGAATTAAAAAAGTCTCGAGTTGGGGCACTAGATAAATATATGAAAAAATAGATCATTTTTGCTATAATAAATTTGTTTTGTTTATTTTTATAACAATTATCGATCCATCATTTTTTTTTAGATAAAGGGAATATTTTTTGGACTCGCACCGGGCACCAGAAATCTCGAAGACGCCCGTGATTAAACGGGTCGTGTTTGCGGGTTGGCAGGTCAACCCAATCCAATCCCGAAAAATCTGATACGAAGCCAAACCCAACCCGAACCCGAAAATCATGTCACACACATTAACCTGAACACGAATATATTTACGGGTTGATCCGAACATGACCCGTTTGACCCGATTTTTTGTGTGTTTTAATTTTTTAAACATATTAATGCCTTAAAGTTACAATTTTACACAAAAAATTATAAATGTATATAAACTAATTATATTTAAATCATAAAATCTTATGTTAATTTGTGATTTCAATTAGTTGTCCCATATTCTGTATATGTTATCAGAGTAAATTATTTGGTATACTACTCATTTTCTAACAACTACATCTTTGACCGTTAATTACCCATGTTTTAGCAATTGCTAATAGTCCCTCAAGTTCTAATTTACTTATAGAATGCTCTACTTAATTTTTTTTAGAACGACATAAATTTTTTTAGAACGACAGAGATAATATAACTATATAAGCATAATTGGCTAAGACAGCCAAACAAGAAAACAAATTACAGTAATAAGAGTGGGTTTATAAGCCACTCAACCCACGAAATATGGCACTTCTTATTTCTATTAGCAAACCAGAAAAAAGAATAAAAAACAACTAAATCAAATAACTCATCATTCCACTTAACTAGTTACCACTTAACTAATATCAATGCTCTCATTCGAGTGTGATAGTATTAAAGAGTCCGATAACCACTTAACATTTAACAATTATACTACTAACTTTTTGTTTGAGTGTAAGCCTATATGTTTCATAGTCTTGTACGATCATCCATTCTGTATACCTATAAAATTGGTCCTGGTTACAATCATAGACGACCCGTGTTATAGTTTCATGAATACCTATGATCAAAATTTTAATTTATTGAAAGTTAGACCAAACTAGTCAAATGAGCTTACTAGTAGGACCGTTGTGTAATTAACTCCTAATATTAATATAGCTTAGTTTTTTTTTATATAAATTAAAGCCAATTTTATTAAAAAAAAACAAAGAGTACAAACAAATGATAAAAATTATACCTTAGTTAGTTGCGTGCTGTTAAAAAAAATATAAAAAAATAAAATAAAAAAGTTAGTTTTGGTAGTAATATTTGTGAACGCGACCAAGGCCGGTTTAGCCGCTTAGAATTCGGACTCCAATGCAATTATTGACCCGGCCCAAACACGCTAAGTCCTTATTTTCTTTACCTCAATTCCATAAACAACATTTACGACTATTAACATTAAAAATACTTTGTTTTGTGTTTTATTCTTTTTGATACTAAATGGACGTTTAGTTTTTGGAATGTAATGAAATTAGAATTTCAAAAGTTGTGATTAGTTGGATAACGAAGAGATTTGAAATGAAATGAAATCCTTTAGTAAATGAAATTAGTATTATTATAACATTCCTTATATTAATAAAGGAAAGTTTCATGATCTCAAATTTTATTGATTAAATGAATTCATTCCAATTTAAATTTGTCCATAACTCAAATAAGCACAACTTTAAAATGAAAACTTTGTAATTCCAGTTTCATTACATTCCACGAACCAAACGCCCCTTAATTTTACAGCAATTTGTCTCTAATAGAGCTCGAACCCTTAATCTTAAGGGAGCTACATCTTAACTCAGTAAAATTGTTAATTGGACTCAAACCCACCCCATGTGTTATATGAAACTCTTGTTAAGTTATGCTCCTGCATTTTACTACCCGCGTGTTGCTACAGAGATAACACTAATACACAAATAATCGCATTGTTAAGTTAAAAAATAATAGAGAAAAATGAAACAAAAAGTCATACGTAAACGTAATGGTGTAAAATTAACATCAAGAAAACCTAAAAGAAAAAATATATAAGGGCGCAAAAGCTTGTGGAAGAAAAAAATTAGTAGTCATATGCAATAAGGATCGAACATAGAAGCTAAGGTTGTATTACACGACTACTCAATACATCATCAACTCCCTTATTAATTTTGTTGTGCTTATATATGTGTATCACTTGTACTTTGTCAATATAGTTTTTTTAACAACTAAATTTAACACTAACTCGCCTTTGGCGGTACTCGAACCCTTAACCTTAAGATGGTCAACATCTTAACTCCAATAGCTTGGTCAATTATTATAGTTAATAATAAAATAATATATATATATATATATATATATATATATATATCATTATATAATTACTAATAATAGCAATTAAAAAAAATATATAGTTTAATGTGTCACCATTACAATGAGCCACATCACAAAAACTCACTCAAATGGTGCTTAAATGCACAATTCAAATTGTGCTTAGATGAGTCGTACTATATTGTTTAGAGTTGTACAAAATACTTTAAAACATGTACTATAAAGTTACATTGTGTATATAGTAGAATTATAGGGATAGGGAATAAGATTGAGTGAGTTTTTAGTAAATTTTTTTAACAACAAATCCAACATAACTGAAGTATTCCAGAAACCTCATATATATTTTCGAAATATTAATCCCGTCAGTTTAAACATAATTTGATAATTTTTCGGTTAAAAACACGATATAAAATACATGTCTCTTTGCGTCATAATCACAATGGTTTCTCAACCAAATATCACTTCTCCGACTGTAATTCTCAGTAAACACTTGAAAAAGTGTTTATAACTCCATTAAATCGTTAAAACCATCCTAATGACGAGCCATGCCCCGTCTGTCGCAAGGCTTGCCTGGACTCCTTCGGCGAGCACGCGGTCCACTGTAAGGAATTGCCGGGGTTTAAATACAGACATGACTGGGTCAGGGACGTGTTGTTTGATGTCCTGAAGCGCGCCGGTATCTCTGCTAAAAAGGAGGCTCCTGTTAATTTTCTGACGGATCCGCTTGAAGGCAGGTCTACCTTACGGCCGGCTGATGTGCTTGTGGCTGGATGGGCGGGGGGGAAACACGCCTGCGTTGATCTTACTGGTGTGTCTCCTCTCGCTGGGCTTAGGGACAGCGGGTTCGTCGCGGGGCAGGCTGCACAGAAGGCCGAGGCGGGCAAAGTCGCTAAACACGAGAGCGCTTGTCTCGAAAATCAACACGTGTTTATCCCCTTTGCCTTTGATACTTTTGGGTTCCTTGCGCCGGAGGCAGTTGATTTCCTACGACGGGTTCAGCGGGTCGTGCACAGCAATTTGACATCCCCTAAGGCTCATAACTTTGTGTTTAGTAGAATTGGGTTTGCTATCCAAAAGGGCCTAGCGGCGCAGCTTGTTGCCCGCTTACCCGCCACCTCTTTGTAATTTGTTGTGATAATCAATGAAATGACAGATCTTGAGCTATTTAAAGATAAAAGATAAAAACTAAATCGTGAATGATTTCTATTTTAATCTTGAGGGTTATATATATTTCACTTTTATATTCTACAATTATTCCCCTCCACCCACTCCACCCCAACCCCACCCGCACCCCTACCCAACAAAACAAAAATTAATACATAAAATAACAAATAAATAAATAATAATTTGTTGTATATAACTTGAACATAACTCACCCTGTACCCTCCCCCTGTTTCTTCCAACCCATAATTTGAGTTTGCTTCAATTTGCATCCCCATCACACCAAACTTTCATCATCAAACCCACAAATCTTCTTTCCCTCACTTCAAATTCTTACTCATATAACACAATACAATCCAATTCTTGATTCTTTCATGATTCAATCTCATCAAGATTTTCAATTTCACCCAAAAAAGATCTCAATTTTGTGTTCCACCAATGGACAGAGATTTCTTCCTCGATTCCGGGCTGCAATTCGAACCGCCATGGAAATTGATGACGCTAATGCCGGAAGTTCCCGAAATCCCGATCTCCGACGGGCCAATTTGGGATAAATTGGATCAATTTGGGAGAAATTCTCAATTTGAATCTGCCCTGAGTTCAATTGTCTCCTCCCCTGTTTCGGAATTCAGAATTCGGAACTCAATTCCGTTGAACCCGGATTTACCCTGTTTCGGGTCGGATCCGGGTTTTGCAGAACGAGCTGCGAAGTTTTCGTGTTTTGGAAGTCGAAGTTTTAACGCCGGATTTAATGAATCCGGATTGAATTTGAAAAAAACAGAGGATCCGATTGGATCTGATGTGTTTCCGGCGGGGAAATTTCATCGGGTTTCGAGTAGTCCGGTTCTGAAAACCGATGGATTTCCGGTGGGATTTGAAGAAATGAGGAATTCTGATGAGAATAAGATGAAATTGAGTAGATTATTGTCATGCTCTGCTGCACAATCTAATGAATCCTCTGTTTCTGAGCAGATTCCAAGTGGAGAACTTGGATATAAGAATCGAAAACACGCGAATTCGAGAAAACGAAAAGGCGGTTCTTCGAACGGAGGAGTCGGATCGAACACAAAAACAAAAACGGTACTAAACCCGTTTTTATTATATTTACCTTTATACAAAGCAAAACTTTGATGAATAGTGACACTATTTTATAGTTTTGTCTTCTTTTTATTGGCTGCTAGGGCACTTTTCATTATTTTTCCTTTTTTTTAAGTAGCAAAATGATTTCAATGTTTTTATTTTATTTTCTTTCGGATATATTTTTAAAGTTTTTTTCCTTTTTTTTTTACTTTTTATTGGCTGCTACGGCATTTTTCATTATTTTTTCTTTTTTTTTAAAGTAGCAAAATGATTTCAATGTTTTTATTTTATTTTCGGGTATTTTTCTTTGTTTTTTGTCTACGGTGTTTACGTTGTTTTGGGTTTTTGTTTTTTTACGTCTTTAGTATGTGAAGACATTTTTTTCTCTCGTATTATTCTCGCTGTAACACGTTGGGTTCTTGAAAGTTTGTAGTTCTTAAAATCTAAAAGTACTATATTTATATATATAGTTTTTATTTTATTGTTCGGATATCTTTATTGTAGTTTCAGATTTAGATGATGAAATCAAATATCTTAAATTTTGAATATCCTAATACTAATTGATTTGAATATGAAATAAACCTTGGAATTTGTGATTTTTTATTATAGGAGGAAGAAGATGACATAAATGATTTGAAAAGAGTGAAGAAAACAGAGCAAGAAAATGGTGGTAAAATGGAGGAGAAAACAAAAGAAGCTGAGCCACCAAAGGACTATATTCATGTTAGAGCAAGAAGGGGACAAGCTACTGATAGCCATAGTTTAGCAGAGAGAGTAAGCTTTCGAATCTTGATTTCATAATCGCGGTTTCATAGTCTATAAATGTAGTTTTTAAACGTTTTAATTTTTCTATAAACAAAGGATTAGTGTTGTAGTTTGTTGCCTGTTTGCATTCTGTCTTCTTGTAAACTTTTGGGTGTTTTTATTTTCATAATCATGATTTAAAGATTTTGATGCTAATAAGACCTGCAATTTTTTGTTTGATTACCAGGTTAGAAGAGAAAAGATTGGTGAAAGAATGAAGCTTCTTCAAAGTCTTGTACCAAATTGTAACAAGGTGAGCATAAAAATATCAATTTTGCTATCTTAATAATCCAAACTATGGACTATATAATAATCTTTATTAACGATTTAACCGGTGAGAGTTATAACTTTTAATTTTCTGACTAGAGCAATCCCGCTCTCAGAGAAAAGAAAAAAAAAAAAAACTAGTCAAGTTAGTTTTTGTTAAAGTAAGATTATAGTTACTTTTTTGTTAAAATAAGATTGCTATTGGCGAAAAAAGTAAAAGTTAAAATAGTCAAAAGTCAAATTATTAGTACATATTATTAACGAAATTGTTAGCTTTGATCATCTTATTGAAAAAAATATTGAATTAAATTTTCTTTTTGATGATTTAGGTAACGGGAAAAGCACTTATGCTTGATGAAATCATCAATTATGTACAATCATTGCAAAGCCAAGTTGAGGTAAACACAATAATATTCAATTGGGTGTTCCTATATTACATTCAAAATCAAATCATTTAACCTAATATAAGTTGTCGAGACTAACCGGTTTGTAATTCACCGGTTTGTAATTCAGATGATTCGATTTACAGTTTGGTTTTAAGGTTAGAACTTGAAACTAATCGTGTAAATCGGAATCGGGCCAAATATACAACTAATTAATATTCAATTTATATAATTATTATTATTATTATTTATTTATTTATTTATTTATTTATTTATTTATTTTCTTTAATATTAATCGTCTAACTTTTCTTGTGATCTTTTATGTTTGTATAGTTCCTTTCAATGAAGCTAGCTACAGTTAACCCAAGTGTCGATATTGACACCAACGACCTAATTTCACAAAATGTAAGTCAATTTCACTATATAATTTTTTAAAATTAATTAATTTTTTTAATGTTACTTACATTACATTTTTTTACATGGATATGTACCAAATTTCAGGTTAACAAATCAAACGGGAATTTATCAAACCAAACGTCGGCATCGTATCAGCAAAACGCGCAAGGAGTCTTCGATGGGTCTGTCCTGATGACCCAACCCGTTCATGAATTCACCCAACCCTTTTCATATGTAAAACATCTTACTTATTTCATGTATACCTCTAGAAACTTGTATAATATCATATTAAAACGACTAATAAGATTAATATTAAGGTTCATAACTATAAATCTTAGCATTTATGCCGAATTTAATATGAGTTTTGAATTTTATTCTTACAGATTCAGGGATTTGATCGAAATGATCTTCAAAGCATTGTTCAAAATTTGGATCTGGATACATCGTTTTATCCTATGACGCATGATCAATCATCTAATCTGAAAATCGAGCAATGACCGCACTAAGAGAGACTATTGTACATACAAAAGAAATGAAATCGAGTACGATTCATAAGAAATATTAATTGTTATAGTAATGCTAAGCGATCCGGTTTTGGTCTAATCCAAGCAATATTCTTCCTAATATTTGTAATTTTTGTATGATTTCTTATGCATTTGTAGTTTGTATACACGATTTGTGAAAATTAGTTTATCGATTAGAATGAATCATCATATTGAAATGAATTACTTTTTAAAGATTATATATACCAAATGTTCAATAGATTTTATTTATAGCTTTGTCATAATAATAGAAAATGTGTGCTATAATAAATGTTTAAGAATAAAAATATATTTTTTTTGAAATAATTCCTAGATTTTTTAAGATAAATCAACCATGTAATTCATAAGATTTGAACTTCTAATCTTTTATTTATAAGATACATCACTTAATCGTTAGAATGTTCTCATTATGGAAATACAAGAATAGTTTAATTAGTATAATTAGAAGTAACTTAAAGATAAGTATGAAAAATAATTATTTGGTAAACTAAAAAATATTACAGCCAATGGCCTTTTGGTGGCCCCAAAGATCTTAAGTTGAATCCTTACTTATGGGGGTTTTATCACAGTTGCTGAGTTTTCTTCGAAATTGATAAAATTTAGGTGATGTAGCACACTTCAATTACCGTTGAACTTGCTAGTCTGCTGATGCCGTTAAAAAAAAGTAACTAAATTACATTTAATTCATATGTATAATAATATGTATATATATAGTTTAATTAGTATAAATGATGTAATAAATTTATGTTACCTAATAAGCATAGATAAATGTTTAGATTTATACATTATTGTGGTTTATATATGTTAAATAAATACACATACAAGATTATAAAGCAATATGAAAGATCAAATAAGTATGAACGACGAGAAAGAACCCATCTGTTAAATGTGTTGGCGGGACGAAAATTAAGAGTTATGTGACATTGATGCCCTTTGTATGAAACGGCCCTTTATACAATAACTTTCTCCATAAAATAAACACATCCTATAAAAGTCTCCGTAACAACGAAGTTATTTGAGTTAGGAGGAAATGTGATGTGAAGCTAATGTTAAGTGTATAAAAAATGAAAATTTTGAGACGACAACTAACACCCTTATAAATATTAGTGGATGATGGGATTAAATATAAACACACATAAGATGAAATTGCAATATCTGATTGGGTTATGAAAGGATTTAAAAGATAAAGTATCCTAACTCAATACTTCATCGGAAATTCCATATATGGGAATCAAAAGTTACATAAGCGGGAAATACACATGACATCAAGTCGTCATGCCGGGAAGGCGGGCAACAAGCTGCGCCGCCAACCCTTTTTGAATAGCAAAACCTAGACGTATAAATACAAAGTTCTTCATTCTAGAGTTTGTACTATTCCCGTGTATGACTCTTTGGATGCGTTTCAGCGTGGCCACCGCCTCCGATTCAAGATGACCGAAGGTATCAAACGCGAAGGGAACAAACACATGTTGATTTTCAATACACGCTTTCTCGTGTTTGCTCACCTTCCCAGCAGCCGCCCTGGAGGCCGCTTGGCCAGCCTTGAAAGTACTCGCCCGCAACCCCACAAGAGGAGAAACGCCCGTAAGATCGACGCAAGCATGTTTCCCATTCTGCCACCCAAAAACGAGAACGTCGGCTGGTCTGAGAGTTGAACGACCATCCGAGGGATCAGACAGAAAGTTAACAGGGGCTTCCTTTTTGGCTGAGATCCCCGCTCGCGTGAAGATGTCGAAAAGAACATCCCGAACCGTGTCATGTATGTATTTAAACCCAGGAAGCTCTTTGCAGTGGACAGCATGCTCTCCGAACGAATCCAGGCACGCCTTGTTGCAAACGGGGCATTTTTCGTCCATGGGAAACAGGGGGATCATGAGCCTGTATTTGAGGATCGCCCTGTACTCAACGGGCGACATGTGCTGCCCCAGTCCATCAATTGGGAGAGCGTGGAGGAAATCTTGCGCATGCGGTTGTCGTAGGCATTCCCAAACAGCTTTTTGTCTGACTGACATCTCATAGGTAGTTTCCATCTCAAGCATGTTTTTACTAAAGAGGGCACTCGCCAAAACGTGTTGGGCTTTTGGAGGGGCGGTGTCCTTGTTAGTGAAACCGCTTAAATCAAAACCCGGAATTGTGTCATGGAGACCAGCCAGAGCATCCTCATAATCAGAGCCCATACCACACACCCCACTCTCCCGTAGGATATGGTCCTGCAGCGCCCAGGATTGGGCTCGCGAGGCTACAAAAGCGTATGACGACGCCTCGACCGCCGAAGAAACTCCAAGACCCCCGTGGCGGATTGGTAAGGAGGCAAGCCGCCATTGAAGGTCCCCAAAGAAGGGACCGCCACACACGACAATATCCTCGATAGCCGATCGCAGGTCCATGTCGAAGCCAACCGCAGCCGCCCTCATATGAGTAGGGGGGCAGGTGCGTAGCCCGAAGAGAAGCTTGGCAATACCCATACACGAACGAAGCAGAAGAAGTTCACATTGTGGGTCGCCAAGCTTGGGGAGGAGGCGCATAAGATCGGCCGCATTAGTCGCCCTCCTCGCGGCCAACTCTTGTATAAACATGCCATCACGGCTAACAGACCCCCCAAGCAGTTTTACCCCCCTGGTCGGTCTGCTAATATCTGCCGGGAAGAGGCCCGACTGGACCTTCCCCCCATCACAGGAAGGCCAAAAAAGCTCAGTCTTCTTGATGTTAAGGGCCAACCCTAAAGGCGGGCCTCTTTCGTTAATGATCCTGAGAGCCTTGGCGACCTCCACAGCGTCCCCAATAATCGTGCCATCATCGAGATACCATGCATGGAGCAGCAGGCGGCAATTGTCCCGGATATGATGCGCCAGAGGGTGTAAGACAAGGGCAAACAGAAGGGGCCCCAAAGGGTCCCCCTGTTGAACCCCAGTAGTGGCCCAAATATGGTCATCCCCCAGGTATAAGCGAGCCGGCTGCCCATATAGGAAATCAACCCACGGCGAGATAGACGGGCACCTTAGCCGGACCTCGCGGAGTAAGGACGAACGGTCGACCAAATTAAAGGCATTGGAGAAGTCAACCGTGAGCATAGCAAGTGAACCATCAAGATGTCGCTCCCCAACAAGGCGATTAACACTATGAAGAATAGCCTCGGCACCACCCGGCACACCAACCCCAAACTGGAAATCATTAAGATACTTGGTCATATCATTACAAACCCCCTGCATAGCGACCTTAGATACCAATCGCCTCCAGATGGTGCCGACAGCAATAGGGCGGATCCCGTTATCCGGTTTAAGAAGAGGCGTGAGTGGGGCCGAAGCAACAAATTTAGCCAAGCCGATCGGACACCTCCCCCCCAACCAAAGATTAACGACCAACGTGATGACACCTAAAAGGTCCTTGGCAATAGCAGACCCCTCCCCACACAGACAATCCATGATGTGCTGGGCTCTCAGCCCATCTCTCCCACACGACGTCCCCTTGGGGAAAGATTTAATACAGTCAAGGACGCGGTCGGCGGTCGTAACAAGCGAGGGCTCCAAGAAGGGGGCGGAAGGCAAGGATGGGGGCGGAAGGCGCGGGTGTTTAGCTTCTAAGGCACGTGTTGTTTCAGCGTTGTACGGGGCAACCCCAGAAGAAGATAATACCTTCACAGCCGCGGTAAAATGACCATCCGCGATCTTCCGGAGGCAACGCCTGGCGTTGGGCGCAACACAATCATCTTTGACTGAAGCGGCACTAGAAGGACCCGTAGCCCCCTCCCTGGACCCGTCCAGGATACCAGTAACCAGTTGTTCAAGACCATCGTCCCTCCTCCAAGCAGCTAAGGAGGTCATGATGGACCGGCACTGCAAGGCTTTCCGGTTCCCAGAGCGGCAGTCCTGCCGATTCTGGGGACGAAAAACTCGCAGAGTGCACCGAGGAAGAAGAAGCAACCTCACCCAGGCGTCGTTCGAGCCCGGTTGGGCAACCACCCTAAGAAGGGCAGATTTAAGGGCCTGGGAGAAGGCCAAACGACAGCTGTGAGGTATACTCTTGACAGTAGTGATGCGGGCCTTAAAGACCTGGTCCAGAAGCCCCCCGTCTAACAGAAACGAACATCTGACATTAGGCTCGGCGACGGGGGGAGACGGTCGAGAAACCCCAATGATATGAATATCAACGCCATCGTCAGAAGCGGCCCACCGCACCACACCGTCGAGGTGATGGCAGCCGCGACTCAAGGCGTTTATCTTCATGCAGCACCCGCACATCCAATACCCACAGGCTTTTAAAGCCCCTTCCACAGCCGAAAACGCACCAACGTCGGACGCCAACACACCCCGGATGGCGCTGCGACGCTCATCTGAGGAGAGATGGAAGGTCTTGAGATGCGATATGAGCCGGGAAATCCCCTTGGAACCAGCCGCACCATCCGGGCAGCAATGAAAGGAACGCAAAGGACACTGTACAGACCCCCTAGATGGCACCGAGGCGGATGCCATAAAAACTCGCGGCACGAGCTGAAACGCGAGAAGCGCAAAGTGCAACGGGAGCACACCGGGAAAGACCAACAAATGGTTGGCGAACCCCGGACACCGACAAATAAATTACATCACCACCTCACCACGGGAGGGCCCAAAACCGAGAGGGAGGGGAGCGGTGGCGCACCCGAAGGGACCAAGCCGGGGAGGGGGGGGGGGTGTGGCCGAACCCGGGGGGTTCTACACCGGTTCGAACAGGGTTCGGAGGCGTAGCGGAGGCCGAGAACGGTGGTGGTTCGGGCTGGGTTTGGCTGGGGGTGCTAGGTGGCTCGGGCAGGGGTTCGGGTGATGTTCGGTGGAGGTTTTGGCTAGGGTTCGGCCGGAGTTCGGCCTCGGTTCGGCCGGGGGGGCTGGGGGTTCAGAGGGAGTTCGGGGGGGAGTTCGGCGGTGGTTCGGAGGTGATTCGGCGGTGGTTCGGCGGTGGTTCGGCGGTGGTTCGGAGGTGGTTCGGAGGTGACAGTATTTTTGAAGGTGGGGGAGGAGGGGGCGGCTGGCCGGAGGTGGTGGCGGAGATCGGAAGTGGGAGGGCGGATGAGGAAGAAATGCGAAGGAGGCGGAGGTCGGCTGGGGTAGCAGGTGGCGGCGGAGGAAGGGAGGAGGCGGAGGTTGCGCGGCGGCCGGACGTAGGGGCAGGGAGGAGGTGAAAGGCGGAGGCAGGGAGGAGGTGGGAGAGGGCCGGAGGTAGGGGAGGCGGAGAACGGTGGGACGGGATTAGGGTTAGTCCAATAATCACGGTGGGACAAAATATTATAAAGTATTGTTTTGACAGATAAAAAGTAGATTTTTAGTGGATTTACATGTGTTAAATATGATATACACTTTAAATTCGTAGGGGGTGGTTAGTAAAAAAAAAAAAACTCATTCTTTAGGGTAACTGTTTAAAAAACTTTTTAATATTTTGTACACTTGCTGACTTGCAGCTTTACTCCCACTTATTCTTCTATTAGGATTATTAGGACTTGCATTATTGGATTGATTTAACTAATATAAAGATTCTTTGAAAATGATATATATGTTTTATAGAATATTTTAATAATTAAAAAATGATTTTTGTCTGTTAAGTTACTGTCCGTTCAGTATCAATTAATATTATGAGAAGAAAATTTGTTATTATGATGATTTAATTGTATTTAATTTGCTATAAAGTCTTTGCTAGTATCTTCTTCCATAAACACATGTTGACTATTTACATCTACTTGTTACACTTGTCAGAAATTATACATAATTTTTTTTTATTTTAATGATTAATTTTTATCAACAAGTCTTTGATAGGCCTCAAATCCTTAATTTTAAGGGGATATTCACCATTTTATTTTCTAATGGCTTTGTTATTGGAGTCAACCACCTATACATGTATAAACTAACTTTTGTGTGAAGTACTACACACTACGAAACAATCTAGATGCTACAGGTATATGTTAGGTGATAATATACAAGTCTGTCTGGTTACAAATAGTTTTAGACCCATCATTGTAATCGTCTGATAGACGATTGTAAGAATAGACGTTGTTAATGCATCAAATTTGGATACTAAAGACACATTGTGTATTCGTGTGTCTTTGCTAATATACTTAGAGTGTGATGTCTCAATGGTGCAAGATCTCAGACATTTACGCCTTCTCTTTAAAGGATCTTCTTCACGTCCATAAGTATGTCAAAGGTAACTCAAGGGAGGGTAAGGTGCTTCAAGCTATAATTTTCTGTGTTTGTTGGGTGCTTTGGCGTGTTCGTAATGAAGTTGTGTTCAAAGGAAGGAAATCGGAGCTCAGTTACATCATTAAGGAGGTGAAGAACCTTAGTTTTCTTTGGATTGTTAATAGATATAGGATGAAAGCTATTGCTTGGAGCGAGTGGTGTAGTTCTCCTTCACATTTGTATTTGTACCTTTGGTGAGGCTATGGTAGTGTCTTGCTATCTCGGTTTTCAATAAAGTAGTCGTTAAAAAAAAACAAGATTTTTTATTTGCCCATTGTCACAGGGATAATCCGAGTACACAATACAGTTCTCAATTTTATGTGTGAATTGAAGCAAATGGTGAATTGAAACTTTTCCTAATTCAAGTTCATTCCCAATTCACACACAAATTTGAAGATTGAAATGAGTTCCCAAGAGTGCCTCTTTATTTTATACATTTAGTCCAAGCAAGAAATCTAAAATATTTTAATGGAAATCGAAAGGAGAAATAATTTTAACGAGGGACTGATAAGAGAAAATAGTTAGAAAGTTTAGACTAGGGCCAAGAATATTCTCATGTGTGGATTTTATTAGTGGCCAATAAGTGAAAATTGAGATTATTAAAATCTAATTTTCCAATATTCTAAATTAAATTTTAAACAAAATAAATTACATATGCTTTCTAGTTAATTTATATAATAAAATATAAAATTAGTAAGACGGTTATTATAGGTTTTAAATACTATTCTTCGTAAATTAAACTCAATTGTTTTAAAAGTCCGTCGATTATATGGTTTTTATGGTTCAACCTGTGTGTAATATGCATGTCTGTACTCTAGAATTTTATATAGATATAAAAGAATCCAATAACAATGAAAAAAATTACAAACAGACAAAATGATTGATCGTACAATGATGAAATGTTTTAACGCGTTACGATTATTGTTAATCATTGTTTAATCTTTAATTGCTTTTTAAGTATTTATTAATTCACAAAAGGGAATCTTGAAACCATATTTTAGATTAAAATTATGGTATTTTATTTTTATGTCTCCATTCAATGCATGAGTTTCTTTTTATTAAATTCTTTTAAAAATGATTTTTTCAAACTTTATTGAGAATTATATTCGATTAAACACTTTGTATTGGGTTTAATTTTATTCAAGTGATGGCATGATCACATGGCATGTCTAACTTTTGACCTTTAAAAGACATATTTTTGTGCTAAGTTGGTTTAGACCACTAAGGTTCAACCAAAAGGTGCTAATTGTTTATGAAATAAGATAATAATTAATTATAAAATATGGTTTGTAGAATATTATTTAATATATACTTAATTTTAAGTATTATAACCTTGTAAATATTATATATTGTTTTAAGTGTTTTCTAGCCTGCTTTTTTTTTGGGGAGTAGAGTTGGAAAAATATCTTTGAAACCGAATTGGTTTATAACCGAAATAAAAACAAACGGGTTTAAAATTGATATAGTAGAGTTTGAACCTAAAGTGAATAGTACTATAGTAGGGTTGAAATTAAATTAAATATCTATTACTAAGAAAAAGTTAATTCTAAATCGAACCGGTTAAAACCCGATTTCAACCCGATCAAATATCCTTTAAAAATCAGTTCTAATTTGAACCGCTTCTTAAAGAATTGAAAACTGATGCTAACTATCTTTAATTATTCCCAAACCAGTTAAACATGTCCGACCGGCTGATCCGGTCCGATCCATCATTTATTAATAACTTCTATCCAAGGATTAGGATTTATATAATAAATAAACTTTGTCTCTACATTTTGGTATGGGTGGGCTTTTAAGTTAAGTGTGGATTTTTCATGGTGCCATCCAACGTGTGATTTCTTAGTTTTTTCCACTTTAGTTCTTTTCATTAGAAAGCAACTTCTCGCTGTCCACACATGATGTTGTCTCCTTTAGGCAACCAAACACTAGAAATGTAGTCTTTTGTTGTCATCTTTCCTTGATGCATGAATGACATCAATAATAATAACCACATAATGTAAGACAATAAGAATCATTTTTATAAGAGTTATTCATGTACATCTTTTGTGCATTCCAATATTAAAATAGTGAAATATAATATGTTGCAAGTTTTAGTTTGAACTGATAGGTTAATCTTAATAGTTTATATTTTTAGTTTGAGTAAATTGCTATTTTCATCCCTGTGGGTTGTTCAGAATTGCAATTTAGTTCAATAGTTTAAATTTATCAATTTCGTCCTTGTGGTTTGAAAAAATTGTCAATTCAGTCCAAAATATTATAAAAAATTGTCAATTTCGTTCTTGTGGTTTTGCACAAAATGTCAATTCAGTCCAAAGAAATTGTTGATTTGGACTAATTTGACAATTTTTACAAACCACACGGACGAAATTTACAATTTTTAAACTATTGGACTGAATTGACAATTTTAAGCAAACCACAAGGATGAAAATGACAATTTACTCTTTTAGTTTATTAACCAGGTTAAATTGTTGTGTTTAAATTTTGGTTAATCATTTTAGTTTAGAGTTTGAAGTCAATGTATGTAAATCGGCCAATTTGCGTCCGTTTCGTTCTGTTATCGATTGTTATTCTCTAATATGAACCCCCTTACGCAATAAACTCTTGGGTTCCATCGTTCCACCCTACTAAACGGTAAGGGTAGATAAATTGCGGTTGAGAATGGGTAGGTGGTCTGAGAGATAACAAATATAAACTCGGATATATAGAGTTCAAAGTTCAAACCCCTAACCTCAATATTAAAGGTAGGGGGACTTACCACCACACTATTCATTCCAGGATCCAAGTTAAGTTGATAGTTATGAAGAAATATTTGTTTGTATTAATTAACCAAATATGTACATAAATTTCTTGAAAAGTGTTTTTTTTACTCATTGAATTGGTTACGTGATTGTTATGGTCTTGGCCTCTATATGATTACTCATTGAATTTTATGATTTTGTGTAAGGACTAAAGAAAATGTGTTGATAATACATAGGGCCCTAATAACATATATTGCTAGGGGCGTATCTACACATTCATTATGTGTAGGCCGTATCTTATAATTAATTTTTCTCTGGTAGTAAGTATACGATCTAATTTTAATCGATTATAAGAAATTTTGACACCAAACCATATAAAAATAAAGACCGACCCAAAGAACAATTAATTTATGATTTGAAAAGTTTAGAAATGTAAATCAAATAGCTACCGATGAACCAAGTGACCCAAGCATATTAGAAGTGATTTCTAAAGTCTTTCAACAAGGTGATCAAATTTCCACTCGTCATGGGAACGACCTCGTAAAGAGACCACATCGAGGGATTAGACCCTACCAGGGTCGAATACCTCACCGAGGGCTCTACCCAATCTTAAACAGGTATACATTTCACGCCTCCTAACTCATACTAATGTATAATTAAATTTCACTTTGGTTTTAAACAAATCCAACCAACTAAATTGGATTGATGAATCTAAAATCATTGACATTTAAACAAACAAATGTACCTAACAAATCTCACTCTAAATAGGGGCCAAGAAGATTGACATTAGGGCAAACCCTACGTCTATTTAATAGGATAAATAGACTACTTTCAACTAGATTCTAAGCTCAAGGAAAACCACCCTTGTTTAAAACAAAAGAAATACAAGAATAAATCTAGTAGGAAAGTAGGTAATAAAATAAGTAATCTTGCCAAAATTTATTAATCACAAAAAAATTAAATAACAAACATGCATAAAATTTCTAAAGCTAAATTAGTTGACCAGGACAAATTGCATACTTAAGACCAAAGGCGCATCAACCTCCGCATCCTCAATTTTATATATATTCAAACAAAATTTCAAAGTGTAAGTCATATTAACAAAATAAATAGATTAATTATGTTTGGATTTTCAGAAAAGTAAGTTGGTTTTTTATATAATCTAAACCTTGTTAATGAACTAAATAGACAAGATAGGTTGAAAAAACTTAATTTTTTGATTTTAAACATCTAACATAAAACAACTGTAACAACTGTTGATGAAAATTTAAGAACTTTTGAGTTGTAACTGTTGATAAACATTGGAGCTTGTCTCTCATTTGCGATTCGTATTCAGTCGAGGGCTTCTTAGAGATCACAGCTCACTATTGTTGTTGTCTCCTCCAACCGCTCCTTTTCCATTAACTGCAATAAGCTCTGTATCGAATATAAGCGTGGCCCCACCTGTATAGTAACCGGAAAATATATGTTAGAAAACTATCAGATCCAATGAGGCTGCAAAACAAATCATGAATGCTAGGAGTGTCAAAATATACAAAAAAATATACACGCCAAAACAGGTCGCACTACCCGACTCGACCCACACCTAAAGTAATTTTTTTAATTACTTTCTCTATTGTTTTTTTTTTAATTATAATTGAAGTGCTATTTATGATTGTAGAAACTATATTATTACAGCAATAATTTAAGCCTCTTTTCTTTAACAAAGTGATCTATTATCATGTTCTGTACATTTGTATACATGCTGGGTGACCTTTTGACCCGTTTGACCCTCCTGACCCGTTAAGTTGGATCTTTTTTGCTTAGGTCATTTGACCAGTTTATATGTGAGCAGGTCGACCTCGCCAGTCGCCAGCATCTGATACATGTCAGTTACATTTTCACCCAAACTCAAAGTGATATTTTACGAATGAACGAGTAAGCATCATTCTTTCTAATTGTCAGATTATGCAAAATTTGTCATAAACTGTTCTCTATCTAATCTTTAAAACCAGAAGATGTTACCTGGGATTTTAGGGGGCGAGCCCCGCTCTCCATAGCCCATTTTGGCAGGTATCTTTAGCTTACGCTTCTCTCCAACACACATTCCCAACAGTCCTTGATCCCAACCTGCAACCTTAATTTGTTAGACTAAACTTTACTTAAAGTAAGAAAATATGTATATGAAAAAATCAAGAAACAGATAAATTTATATACAAAGGTTTCATAACCATTGGATTACAAACAAATCTTTCATACTGATGCAGACCAGAAGCAAACACTAACATGCCTTAAATTAAAATTATGTTATAACAGAATAGTTTGAACTTTAAAAGGTTATAACATGCTTGACCAAAAACTCAAAATTTGTTGTTTAGTTATTGTTGAGAGAAACAATGGAAGTCAGCGGGTTTCCTACCTTTAATCACTTGACCACCACCAAGCTCAAATTCAAATGGGATTCCCCTTTCAAAACTGGAGTCGAAAACAGTGCCATCAGTAAGTTTTCCCTGCAAAACGAGTGAAAGTTAGCATCATCACATTGATGAAACCTATAACAGAACACAAATCCAAGAATATTTCTACAGAAGTAGTTAATATAATGTTACTGTGGTCTGTGTACTATGAAGTAGTAGTCGGGCTCGGAGCTCATCTCCAGAGTACAACTACTGCTTCAGCTGTTTCTTTAATGGAGATGTAAATCTGTTTTAAGAAAACTGTGTCGAACACGAATCCTCAGCCAAACCTAACGTTTTAGTTCATTCGATTCTTGCAACCAAAGATAACATTGAGGGTACTGGTTCAGTGGTTTGAACCCTTTACGTTTATGTACTTTACATTGAAAATAAGTGTATTTTACATATATTGTAGTTTGGTATGTAAGAGGTATTGTATGTTATTGATTGTCACAAGATAAAGAGGGTATCTTTATTTACTTATAAAGAAAAATAGACATATTTCCTAACAACATATTCAATTACTATTGAGTTCTACAACTAGTTTGTGGGAAGCATAACAAAGATCAAATGAAAAAACAGAAGAGAAAAGACAGAATGAGAAGGATATAATATATTCTCACCCGATAATGAACCTTGATTTTATCACCTTTGTGTGCTTGTACCTCACAAGATGCTGGTTTGTGCTGTAAACAACAGCAAATTCAAGGCTCAGAAAGATGCAGAATCAAGAAAGGAATATCATTCAGCATTATCATGAAATTAATCTAAGGGCTAAGGCATTACAGCCATAAGATATCAACAGAGAAGAAACTAAACCAAATCACCAACTTAATATCAGTAAGCCAAAGATCATGTCGAATGAATAAAGCTAGTAAATGGGTCATGTTGAATCAAGTAATTAATCAAGGCTAGATTAACATCTTAACTCTTGGAACGAGTACACACACAATTATGATAGAACAGGCAATTACAATAAATCACTCTCTCTTGTTAGACTTTACTCTCTCAAATTACATTGGTCCTAAATGATTACAAAACTCTTCTGGTTATACTACATCAATCGCTTCAGATCCTGAATTATGACCTGACATGTGGTCCCCATTCCGTTCCGATGTTGATCTAGATTTGTTAGTATGTTACGTTAGCGGACCCCGCTTCATATAATATCTGCATGCTCACCTCCCACCAATCTGAAGCGTTACCGATCCCCAAGCACAGTTACTGATTTAGCATGCCTTGTTTAACCTGAAGTGATTTAAGTCCTCATTCCCACTCATTACCTCATCAGGTCATAAGATCATGCTAATGAAGAGTGAACCTATAATCAATTAGCAAAAATGGAAAGTATCTTCTTTTACAAGTCATATTAACTGCAAATCTGTCAATCTTTACTTTCCCAAATTCTCCTTTCTTATTTTCAAATGACACATTGTAGAAGACGAGATAGGTGCCCTAGATTTCATATATTCTCAATACTACAGGTCTATTTCTGTTCTCTTACCCAATCAATTGGGGATCTGAACTAAAATAACAACACAACTATAAATTATCACACCAAATCATGATTAATCCATAAAACTAATCCAACTCCCCAACAAAATCCACACATTTTCAACGGTACATACGCCAAACGTAACGACTAACGAACAACAATAACGAATTAACGGTGAAAGATAGAAGTTCGGAGTCTTACTTTGACGCCGATCTGCAACTCCGTCACATCTCCGGACTTCGCTGAAACTGTTCGATTCGCCGGAATACATCAAATTGTTATTCGATTTACACAAACGATGTAACATTCAGCGATGAAAACTATGGATAAATGACGGAAATTAATGCGAATAAGTTGATTCAGTTTGGATTATACGCACCTAGTGTAGCTGCAATTAGTAGAATCAGTATCGAGCTCCCCTTCATTGCAGAACTTAGACGCAAATTCGCCATCTTCTTCATGAGAGTGAACTGTGTGGAAAGGAAATCAAAATGTTTGTTTGAGTTGACCTCGCCAGATTAGTGAAACTCGGTGACGAGTATCATCCAATCATATATGGCCACGTCAGAGACGGAAACCTATATTCATCGTTATTTTCGTAGATATTAAATTTTAGGGAAAAATATTTAAAAGGTGTCTAAGGTTTGATGGAAAATTGGAAATTTATGTGAGAGAGAGTATTTTATCTAGACATCGAGGTAGAATAGTCTTTTCTTATTTTCATATTTACGTATGTAGTTACATCCATTACGTAATTATCACACTAAAGAAAAATTCACATGTTATTTGGTTGTTATTAGTAAACATCTCAGAATCCGGCCAAGAATATCCGTTCTTCATAAAAACAAACACATACGGCCTCATATCTATCCTAAAGGATAAAGCGACTGCTCCTACAGAGACCCCGTCACAAAAACGCAAAAGATCATAAAAGTGGGAGAGAAGTACTAACATAAGCAATATAACACAATCTATCTAGCACTAGCAATATAACATATAATATGATATTCAAGTGATCGGTACCATTTTATATACACTTTATTGCATATTGTTTATCGGAAAATTGGATTTTAATAATACGAATTATCACTCATTGGCCGATAATAATACGAATTATCACCTTGGCACACAATAATACCAATTAACCATTTCGGTCTCTAGAATGATACACTGTTAGTTTTTCACTAACGGCGTTAGTCTCTTGCTGATGTGGAACCTGACGTGGCCTAGTAGTTTGCTGACGTGGCTTGATTTGGAGGGTTCCACGTCAGCAAGAGACTAACACCGTTAGTGAAAAACTAACGGTGTATCATTCTAGAGACCGGAATGGTTAATTGGTATTATTGTGTGCCAAGGTGATAATTCGTATTATTATCGACCAATGAGTGATAATTCGTATTATTAAAATCCAATTTTCCATTGTTTATCTGATAAAGTATATTGATATTGTTACAACTATACTACATTTATTTGTTTTTGTCACTTTGTAGGTTATAGGAAAAGTGAGTCTAGGAAAAATAGTTATATTGAACATGAGTGGAGAAATGTGGGAGGACTGCAAAGTTGGAGTTCACAAAAGCTAAGTTGAGAATTAAAGAATCTTTATGCAGGTCTAACAACAAGAAACATATCAAACATTATTGGGTTTCAGTTGTGGTTACTTTTTTTTAACGGTTTAAATTATATAATTTTATTGTCATCAACGGGATTTAAACTCTCATCATATACAAATGTTAAGCTTTATCCAACCAGAGGCGGCTTAACCTTTTTGGAAGCCCAAAGCGAACTATAAATTTGGCGGTCCGGCTCAGTCGTTTTAGAGGCTCAAAGCAAACTAAAAATTTGGGGGCCCTATTGAAACATATATAGCTCTTATGATTGTCGCATTATACAAATTTCGAGTAAATAAAACATGTATAAATTATTTTCTTTTTTTGAATTTGGGGCCCTGTTAAAGTTACTCTTCATTTGATATACCCATAAGACGTCCCTGTCCAACACCATGATACCGATGGGCGTTTGGTTACCTGAGGTTAATTGGGATTTGAAAATTTTCATTGGGCTGAACTTTGAATAAAATAATCCATATGGCCCAGAAGAGAAGCCCAAGACATAAGTTGAAAAGAAGAATACGCATCATCAGTTACAAAAGTCGGCAATCTGGGAGATTAGAGAAACTACTTTGAGGCAGAAAGACGCTGCATTTCATGGGAGAACGACGAGGTGTTGAATGCAGCAATTTGGGTTCAACGCTGATAGATCTTGGTGGTCTTGATGATGAACTCACGATTTAGGGGAACTAGAAGACCGGTTTATAGAAACGAGATCAGGTTTGAAGCATCGGTTATCAAGGTCTTAACTCATCATCTGTAATTGAGTTGATGCGACAGACTTCCATCATGCTCGATCGGCTAGTCATCTTATAGTCACAACGGTATGAGGGATTTTTGATTTAGTTGCTTGAACACTTTGTTGATGTTCACTAATGAACATATGATTAGTTTATAAGCAGAGACATGCCATAATGTTATAACTTATAACTCTTTATGTGTCTTTGCTTTCATCACCAAATCATCCTCAATACATTCGTAGTTAGATTAGTTAAGAAACAGACGTTTGGTGTGCAAATATATGAATTGTGATCTAGGTTAGTGGTGAAATTGAACTAGGTTTTTTATGTAGTCAAATCAATATTGAAGGCGATATTGAGTTTAACAACTCTATCATAAACCCCAACACCAGTCGTGACTATATTCTCTCATAACTGTAACAATTCTTTTAATTAATTTGATTACTTAGTTAAGCAAGTAGTGTGTTAAACCAATCAATCAATCAGCTTTTACATTTTACCTTTTGATTAATTACCGTTAGTAGTTAACCACTTACCGCTTAGTCGCTTACACTTCTTCTGGATTCGATACTCTTACTTGCTCTATCTAGTCAAAGTAGAAAGGTAAAAAATTCTCTATCTTTGATCGAGTCTTTGACACCAATCATAACTTCACCCATAAGACTACACGCGTTTAAGAATAAAAGCGCTTTTAAGAATAAAAACATACCTAAGTGAGGAGAAAAACAGACTATGAGGGCCAAGCATAAACCTCATCTATACAAACTTCTAAAGCTCTCTAAAAATCCTAACCTCGATCTCGTATCTTCAATAACTCATCACCGACCATGTCATCAGAGATGTACAACTATAACAAGTCTTTTCGAATATTCTTTGTTCATAACCATTCTTATTGTTCTTGTTTATACACAATCAATCGAGAGTTACTGAGTGATTGTTATGCTTATTTTTGTTGGTCTTAACAAATACCGAACCACCTTGTTAAGTGATCATGACGCTACACATCATATGAATAGTTTGAGAACCGTTTACTAACACCGAGGTTCATCGTATAAAAAACCTAATTCATTAGGAAATCTATTTGTTCTTGAATCAAGCAAAAAACTCCAAATTCTTTGTATGAAAGACTTTTTCAAAATACACCTTAAATAACACTTTTTTTTGAAGCTTTAATCATTGGACCATCTAAAATATTTCTTCTTCTATAGAGTCTATCAATCAAATACTTTTTGATGTTACTTTCTAAGTGCATCATATTAAGTTACTTTCTAACTTGCTCAATTTTGCCCCCTTAGCTTCTTACTTGAGGAGGGTTGTTGAATCAAAAAGTTGTTAAAGAAAAGGAAATTTGATTTTTAAACCAAACCTACACGAAAATCATAGTTTACTCTTTATAAGATTATCGACATCCACATTCCAAAACTCTAATTCAGTTGTACTACCAGCTAAGTTTTAAACCAAACAATTCACACGTCATTTGAAATGATACTACCAGCTAACCATGTCGTACTAGGACTTTTATTGCGTGGAGACTCTTCTTCTTAATTATGACTCGACGTGGGTTCCAGAAACAAACCTGGTAAACATATAGTTAGTTCTATGTTTTTTGTACTTACAAAAAATACTAATCATTCTTCTCCCGAAACAGGATGATGACACGTTTAATCATCTAACCAGACGGTTTTAGAGGGGTTGTTCGATTTGAACCATGCGAGACATGTCCAAAATTTGATTGATTATGTCAGTACTATTAAAAACCCAATCATTGTGTTGTTTCAGTACCTGAGAGTTATTACGTCTACGATTCACATTCATCGGATTACAGTCAACTTCCTAAAGTCTTGCCCATATACGACCCGTACAATGGCATATGGCGGCATATACACTCTCATACCGCAACCTCGTACTAACACAACAGAATGTAATAGATTTTTTTATCCTATGTGTAATGTACGGTTCTATATGTGACATATAGATGTGTTGAATTAGAATAATGGAGTGTGAAAGTAGACAGACCTATTATTGATATCCACGTTTAAAACTCAAATTTAGTTGTACTATAAATATAAATTTATGTTATGATTGAGATCCAATCTAATAAGTGCGGTAAGGTTGTGGGAACTGGGAAATGAGATGCGAAATTCCACAACCACTAGCTTAGTCTAGTGACAAAGGTGTATGGCCCCTTATCAAAAGATCTTATATGTAAGTCCCACTTGAAATTGCATTTACATTTTTTTTGTGTAAACTACTATTTTTCATCCCTAAGGCTTAGTTAAATAGTTTAAAAACTGTCATTTTAGTCAAATAGTTTGACATTTATCTCGTGTTTAGTCCAAATCACTAACGCTGTTAAAATTTTCTATTAACTCAGCATGAATTGACTAAACTACCCTTGGTATTAAGATACACAAATTCAAATTTAAATAAATTGAGGACGATGAAGAATCTTGAGGCACCATCAACAACTTTCTTCCTCACTCCAAATCCTCCTACCTATTTTCCACAACCTCCACCAATCGTTGTCATCCTCCACCTATCTCCGCCATGGCTTTGTTACGTATAAAATGATAATCAATAACATAAGAGCTAAAGATGATGATGAAGAAGAAACCATAGAGGAGAAGAAGAGTTAAACTCCCAAAATCAATAGCTGCTCATTACTTGTTATCCCATTTATTTAAGTACATCGAATACAAGAACTAATACATCTACAACCCTCACATTATTCAATTATTACAATTAACCCCCCATACTTGTTATTCATCTACCCAAGATCCTTTGGAGGTTTACGCTTGTTTACTACTTGATTATCTTCCGATTCTCATGCAAAGGGGAGAAGATCTCGGTGAGGGTGGGGTAGCCAGAGAGAGAGAGAGATTTCGTGTTTTATTTGATTTTGGTTTTTAATATTTTTTGATTGTTGACTTAAAATGCAGACGTGATAGAGAGATTTGGTGTTTTTTCAATTATATAATAACAAGGGCATTATAATCATTTTACAAGATTTAACAGAAATAATGGATTCAGGTTAGTGATTTGGACTGAAACCGAGATAAAATGCTGAATTCTTGGACTGAAAAAACTATTGCCGATGAGAAAACCCCCTAGGCCAACTTGTAACCCTCATTTTTTTATTCTTTTTTTATATATTGGACTTGAACCCAAGACAACACAATGTCACTCGATGAACTAGCCACCAATCTCATTTGAAAATTAAGATCAAAAAGGAAAAGATCTGTAAACTTAAAAATAAGGTCCGGCTATATCCACACACATTTGATATCTACACACACTTCATGTGGTATTTTGGGTAAAATGATCGTATGGAGAGGTCGTTTTGTCCAAAACGGTCGTTTAGTGTAACAGCCCAGACCCGTCGCACCAAGATATTGTCCGCTTTGGCAGCCGGCATGCCCTCAGGCATCCGCCCCTCACGGATTTAAAACGCGTCTTGGTAGGGGAGGTATCCACACCCTTATAAAGGCATGCTTAGTTCCCCTCCCCACCAATGTGGGATGGGGAACTAAGCATGCCTTTATAAGGGTGTGGATACCTCCCCTACCAAGACGCGTTTTAAATCCGTGAGGGGCGGATGCCTGAGGGCATGCCGGCTGCCAAAGCGGACAATATCTTGGTGCGACGGGTCTGGGCTGTTACAGCTGGTATCAGAGCCGAGGTTTGAGGGATTCAAGTGTAATTCGACTCTTGAACTCAAACCCGTGCTCGAGATAATGGCCAAGTGTTCGGTTCGAGCTTCCGCGGAGATCCGGGTATGTGTTGAATTTCTAAATGATGTATGATTATAATTCTAGTGTGTGTGTTATGGAAAGTAACTAAGGGTGCATAATCGATGCACAACTTGGTAATTTCAGATCGTGTACGGGGATGGTGAGTTGCACCGGAACCGAAGATGCGGGAGACGCATGAATAGTTTAAAAGGGGTTATGGGAATTGCTATAAACCCGTAACCTTATGTGTGACACCCTTGGAAATGGCCAAGGGGAGTCCATAACAACCCTGCTCTAGGCAAGGGGAATTGATACATGAACTAACTGGTTGAATTAAACTCTGTAGTGTCATGACGAACCAAGTTGGGGACGGCTTGACCCAAGAGCAGAGAGACGAGGCCCTTAACGCCCGAATTGCTGAAGAAGTCGGGAGGGCTATCGATGCCGCCCTCCCGGAATACGTGCACAAGATTCAAGAGGATCTTCTTAAGACCATGAATGAAAAGTTCGATGAGCTAAAGGGGGTTCTCCTAAATCGAGGGGAGCCCGAAAAGACAAAGAAACGTTGTTCTTTTAACAAGTTCATGGCTTGCAAACCCCCTCACTATTCGGGTGAGGTGGATCCTATTGCTTGCCATCGGTGGATCACCAACGTGGAGGGTGTATTCCGCCGGACCCATTGTGAAGAAGATGATCAAGTGAGTTATGCCACGGGTCTACTTCGGGACCGGGCGAAAGATTGGTGGGATGCAAAGGCCCAAGAAAAAGGGGACGTCGCAATTAATGCATTAACGTGGCCCGAATTTAAAGAAATCTTTACTGAACATCATTGCCCGAAGGCAATGGTGAACAAACTCAAGCAGGAGTTTCTCAAATTGGAGCAGACCGATGACCAAACAGTAGATCAAATCACGGGGATCTACCTTGATCGGGTCAGGTTTTGTGCAGATGTGTTGCCTACCGAAGGGGCAAGGATGTTCTTCTATAGGAACATGCTAAAGCCCAAGATTAAGGACTTTGTGCCCCTAACAAGCTTCAATACGGTGGAAGAAATGATTAACGCTGCGAGGGCTCGGGAACTTGATATCACCCGAAGGGAAGAAACCCGTGAAAGGAGAGGGCCTAATGAGGCACAGTCAAACCCTCCAAAGAAGCAGAGAATGGGGGAATCTCCCAAAAAGAAAGAGTTCAAGGGGGGAAACTCCAAATGCAAGATTTGTGGGAGGGGGCATCCGGGTGAGTGCCTCTTCAAAGATCGACCATGTTTGAATTGTGGCAAAAAGGGCCACCTTGTCTCCAATTGCCCCTCTGAAGTAGTTAGATGCTTCAACTGCTATCAGACGGGTCATAAGAAGCCGAACTGCCCAAAATTGATGGGTGAAGGGTCAAGGAGTGGGGGAAAAACTGAAATCCCGCGGGCCACCGGAAGGGCATTCCAACTAACGGCCGACGAGGCCAAGATTGACCCCAACGTCGTGTCAGGTACTTTTCTGATTAATTCGTTGCCGGCACGTGTGTTATTTGATACGGGTGCTAATAGGTCATTTGTCTCATTTGATTTTGTTAAGCACCCTTCATTTGTGATTGAAAAGTTACATGTGCCCTTAGAAGTAGAAGTTGCTAACGATAAATCTATACTTGTTTATGATGTATGTCGGGGATGTACGATCACCATCAACGGGGAGGAATACTCCATTGATCAAATCCCTATGGCTATGAGAGAGTTCAAGGTGGTGGTAGGAATGGATTGGCTATCCCGCCACCATGCGAGAGTGATATGTGATCACAAGACAATTGAACTCACATCACCCAAGGGAGACAAAGTCATCATACTGGGTGACAAAAGCAGAATTCCCATAATATGCTCTATGCACAAAGCGAGAAAGTTTATACAAAAGGGATGCCGAGCTTTTCTAGCTACGGTGACCGACACAAGAGCACAAGGACCGGTAATAGATGAGTTACCGGTAGTCCAAGAATTCAAAGATGTGTTCCCGGAAGACTTGCCGGGTATGCCTCCGGATAGAGATGTGGAATTCAGAATCGACCTAATTCCGAATGCCAAGCCGGTAGCACGAGCACCATATCGGTTAGCGCCCCCAGAGTTGCAAGAACTTAATACCCAAATCCAAGAGTTGCTGGATAAGGGGTTTATTAGGCCGAGTATCTCACCATGGGGAGCCCCGGTTCTATTCGTAAAGAAGAAAGATGGAAGTATGCGGATGTGCATTGATTACCGGGAGTTAAACAAACTCACGGTGAAAAATCGATATCCATTGCCCCGGATTGACGACCTATTCGATCAGTTACAAGGGGCTAAGTGGTTCTCCAAGATCGATTTGCGGTCGGGGTACCATCAGCTTAAGGTAAAAGAAGAGGACATCCCCAAGACTGCCTTTAGAACTCGCTACGGGCACTACGAATTTTGTGTGATGTCCTTTGGGCTGACTAATGCACCGGCGGCCTTCATGGATCTAATGAACCGTGTGTGCAAACCCATGCTAGACAAATCGGTGATAGTCTTCATTGACGATATTTTGATCTACTCTCGAAGCGAGGCCGAACATGCCAAGCATTTACGAGAGGTACTTGAGAGACTACGAGTTGAGAAGTTGTATGCCAAGTTCTCTAAATGTGCATTTTGGCTAAGAGAAGTGCAATTTTTGGGCCATGTAATTGGTTCCGAAGGAATTAAGGTGGACCCGACTAAAGTTGAAGCGGTAACCTTATGGGAAGCTCCTAAGACTCCCACCGAGGTTAGGAGTTTCCTCGGGCTAGCAGGCTACTACCGGAGATTTATCCAAGATTTCTCGAAAATAGCCTTACCCTTAACGAAGCTGACTAAGAAAGAAACCAAGTTTGTATGGGGTACCGAGCAAGAGGAGGCATTTCGAAGCCTCAAACAGAAGCTAACCCAAGCCCCGGTTTTAACCTTGCCCGAGGGCAACGAAGACCTAGTGGTTTATTCAGACGCGTCGCAAGTTGGCCTCGGTTGTGTGTTGATGCAACGAGGCAAGGTGATCGCGTATGCATCTCGGCAACTAAAGGTGCACGAGCAAAACTACCCTACGCATGACCTAGAGTTGGCGGCGGTAGTGTTTGCCTTGAAGATTTGGCGACATTATTTGTATGGGGCCAAATGCACAATCTTCACCGATCACAAAAGCCTCAAGTACTTCTTCGACCAAAAGGACTTGAACATGAGGCAACGAAGATGGCTTGAGACGATCAAGGACTATGACTGCGAGATTCACTATCACCCGGGCAAGGCCAATGTGGTAGCCGATGCCCTAAGTCGAAAGGGGGACTATGTGCCCATTAGAGTGAGATCTATGCAACTTTTGGTGACCTCTAACTTGATAACACGGATCAAGGAGGCCCAGATCGAAGCAGTCAAAGAAGAAAACTGGAAAAAGGAGCGGATTGTGGGCCAAGTAAAAGATCTAGTAGATGAAGAAAGTGGAATAAAGACCCGCTTTGGGCGAGTTTGGGTTCCCAACTCAGGTGATGTGAGGAATATGTTATTAGACGAGGCCCACAAGTCTCGTTACACGGTACACCCGGGGGCAACAAAGATGTATAACGATTTAAAGGCCAATTATTGGTGGCCCGGGATGAAACGCGACATAGTCAAGTACGTCGAGAGATGCTTGACTTGTCTACAAGTCAAGGCTGAGCATCAAAGACCATACGGGAAGTTGCAACCCTTGGAAATCCCCGTGTGGATTAGGAAGAGAAATCCTTGAATCCTACCATCTATTTAGCATCAAGTAAGCGATTCCCCTTTTCTTGCATGTGTGTGGGTCGAAATTGGGACCCCTAAATCTGTGAATTTGATGTTGTTTCTGAATCCTAAGATGTTAGGATTGTTATATGTAGCTTAGATAATCAATTGATTTCATAATTGATGAAGTAGTCACTCTAACTTGTTTAATTGAAACCCCATGGTGACTAACAACTTGGATGATCTTGGAATTTGTCCTAAATTGGGTGGACCTAGCTAAATTGTTAGTTGGTTTTGTGATATATGATAATTTGATGTTGGGATTGTGGTGAGATCACCCAACCCTTGCTAAATTGGTAATTAAAGGGCCTTAAGAATGAATTGAAGGTAGTTAGCAAGTAATGCACGCCATGTGTTTGATGAAATGCCTGTGTGACATCTACTTGAAGTTAGGCGACTAAATTGTTGTGATTGTTGCTTAAATGATCATTGTTGTATAGTTGTCAAATTTGGTGTCAAGTGCGAGTAAAATGCTTCATGTGAATGGTTTGACCCGTTGGGGAGTTGAGTGTGAACGAATAGTAATTTGGTTCATGAACTCCCTAAATGGTTATTGTGTTGTGTATATGGAACTTGTTACTTGAAACATGATGGCATGCTAAATTGTGAATGATCATGTAATTGCTTGACATCATAATATGGGTCTTGACTAGCTAATGACCTTATAGGCAATCAAGGGTTTGAAGGAGGCAATCAAGCACACGCTAGCGGTAGTGGATCGTCAAACAATCGAGGTAACGTACATCTTGTTCGTTATACTAGTAAGTAATGATTCTAGACACCTTACACTTGGTTATGTACCATAGTGGGTAGAAAAAGGATAAGTCTTCACCTCATGAGGGAATAAATGGATACCCTCATAGAGGGTAGGAGGAAGTGGCTTAGTCAACCAAATTGGGTTGATTTGCCTACACTCCGCATGCTTTAGCCATCGGATAATTGATCCGAAGATGCCTCAAGGGCTAACTGGGTCCTTGGTGGATGGCAAAGGTGACTAAACACATATGTAAGATGTCCAAGTCTAATTAACGTTTCAGCATTTTTACATAGGTGACATGAATTTGTTATAATTGGAATGCTCCTTAGGGATCCTTGAAATTCATGTGGTATTAAGGGTAGGAGTCCTGATGCAATCTGATATATTGATCATACTACTAGTGAATGTACAAGGTTGGGTTCATTAATAATCTCTGACGAGTTATGGCATGGGTTGGCCCTTAACGGGTCAATCGGGTAAAGTAAAGGCAAGGTAACGACGGGTAATTGGTCCATGTCTAAATTTTAGAAGTTCTAACAGGTTTTCAGAGCTTAAACTATGTGTTGAAAACTTATGAAATGGTGGGAATCGAATCCGGGTGTTTAAGTGGGAAAAGGAACCAAAACGGGGTACCAAAACCACAGGTACCACCGTAGCTTACGGTGGCCACCGTAAGCTACGGTGGCCTGCAACCTTGGCACCCACCGTAGACCAGCATAGAGCCACCGTAGGCTAGCCGAGGCCACCGTAAGCTACGGTGGCCAGCGTAGCCTACGGTGGGGCCGCCTAGTTTTTGAAATCTCGCCTCCGTTTTAATGCCTAAATGTTGTTCCAACTTGCATCAACGTTTCATACTAATGTGGTGTAATTGCACGCAGGTAAAACTACCATGTAAACGCGGATCTTCTCGAGCTCAAGACGAACCGAACACTCGAATTGCCGACTCTTTTGATGATCATGACTTGTCATAACCATCTTTCGAAAATGTTTGAACTAGTATTATCTTGCATTTACCACTCACTTGGTTTTGTATATGGTTTCCTATGCAAGTGTTGATGCCACAAACTGTTAAATCCGAACGAAATTTTCTGGGACCACTTTTCACGTTAAATATTCGTTAACGAATTGGTAAAAATAATCAGCGTCGTTACATTTAGGTCCCAAATTTTTTTAATATTATTATATAAACACCCCCCTCTGATTTTTTATGTGGTCGTTGATCCATGTTGGGTCGTTTTGCCTCAAACAATCATTTAAAGTGTATGTGGATATCAAATGAGTAGTATAGACCCATAAAAATATAGATTTAACTAAATAATATTAATTTCTCTACTTTTTCTTATATCAAATGATTACTAGATTTCTTTTTATTAATTAAACTATGTCCGAGTCATAATAAGTTATTGACTATTATTTGCACGGTATGCACTCAGTGAAAAGAAGGAGGTGTGTCTGGCGGGAAAAAAAAAACGGTGTTCAGAGAATGGGGCGAAAAGAAAATAGTCCACACTTATATTTATCTTTTTTTTTTTTCTCATGGTGCTTTCTTCTTCGCTGAAAAATATAAAATCTACAACACTAAACATAAATAATAAATAATAATAATAATAGGTAATATAGTAATAGAAGGGTGGGCTAGAGGGTCGGAGTACCCCTCTTTTAATCCTCCGATATAAGAATTGGAAAAAATCGATGTCGATAATACTTCCTGTTAGTAATATTAATATAGGGCTAAAATGATGTAAATAGTGAGATGAGTAATTAAGATCTGCATATAATAAGAAAATTAAATTATTGGTGAAAATGGAAAGACGCGAATCGATCATATAAAGTACTCGGTAACACCAACATTAAGCTAATACGTTAGATATATACATATATCCGAGTCTTATTATATGAAAACATGAATCGAAAAATCAAATTAAGCTAAATAAAGGAAGTTGATGGCACATGTATTTTTAGAATTTAATACTATAATTTTCGTTAAAGAAATATACTCCGGTGCGGTTACGTTTAAATTCGTTTATTACCTGTACAATAGTTTGGGTTTTTTTTATTACACCACAATAGTCACATGTGATTTATTTTAATTATAAAGTAAAAAAATTTGGAGATTTTACAAATAAAAAAATCATCTTCATCATTGACCCGTTCTTCAACGATCGCATATATAAGTGTAGCGGATTCCGTTATCAAGCCGTTGTTAGAGTTCATTAGTCAGACCAAATCATTTTTATTCTTCGTAAATGTTTACCCGTATTATGTTTGGGCATCCGACCCGACTAACATCAACCTCAATTATGCTCTGATTGAACCGAACAGTTCGTTTTACTACGATCAGGGTACCGGATTAATGTATACCAATTTGTTGGAGCAGATGCTTGACGCGGTGTACATTGCGATGGAACATGACGGATACCCGAATATCCGAATATTCATTGCGGAAACGGGTTGGCCGAGTGGTGGCGATGTTGACCAAATCGGAGCAAATATTCACAATGCCGCCATATATAACCGGAACGTGGTCAATAGATTGGGCGTAAAGCTACCGTTAGGTACGCAATATAAACCCAACATCGTGGTTCAATCCTTTATTTCCGCTTTGTATAACGAGAATCAGAAAACGGGCCGGGTAGAGAGCGATATTTCGGGTTATTCTACCCGAACGGGACAAGTATTTACCCGATAGATCTATCGGGTAAAACGCCATAATCGAAGATAATGAGATAACGTCTACGAGAGTTGATGAAAATCGAAGATTAGAGATGGAAAATTTAATAAAAAAGAAGAATCATGTGCACAAAATTTACTTGGATTTGATGCACTCATAATATCATGTTAAATATTTGTTTTTTTGAACGGCTAACAAAATATATATTCACAAGACTACCAAGTTGGTAGACAAAAGTTTACATCAAGAAAGAAAACAAAACCAAAAACCACTCACCAGCCCGATTACATCAATTTATTTGAAAAACCACACCATTCACTCCAAGTGATACGCGTCTTAGATCTATTTTTGAACCAAAGATAGCCAAGCTCCATTGTTTCATCCACTATTTTCCTCAAAGACACCAGAGATTGATTGAAAACTTTATCATTTATTGACCTCCATATACTCCAAATTGCGGTATAGATTACGAGGTTCACTAACTTTTTCCGAACGACGTTGCCAGTTTGCCACGGATAAACTTGTGCATCAATAAGAGGTCCTGAATGGAAAACATATAAAAGCTTTGTAACTCACACCATCTTCCGACATGCTCCCATACGGATTAAGACCGCATTCAATGATTCAATGAAGAGATGGTTAGCAGATTCCGATTGTTCACCACAAAGAGGACATAATTTCGATGGAAGGATAACTCCCCTAATCAATAAAGCCTCCGCAGTTGGATGAGCCCATAACCTTTCACTAAAATAGGTTCTGGACATCTCGTAGCTTGGCCCGTGGTTATATATCATCCGAAGTGGTCGAGCTAGTTTATTTTAATGTCTTGTTTATTTTATTTTAACGTGTTGTGTATTTGAAAATTTTGAGTTCGAGCTTGTTTTGGAGTAGTATTCATAAATCAGTAGTATTCACAACCAAATGTACCCCCGTCATCGGTGCCGTAAATACTCTAATATGCACTACTTTTTCTCTTTCGTTCATAAAATTTAAGGTTTGAATATGATGAACGTTTGTGATCATTTGAAAAAAAGTACCCCGATGACCTCATTTAATTTTAATATGAGAAAAAATAATAAAAAAGATATAAAATTTAAGGTTTGATCGTGATAATAAAAGATAAAACCCCTCTTGTGAGTGCTCTAATCTGCATTATTTATTTGTTCATATATGTCCAAATGTACCCCGCCATTGGCGCAAATGGTCAATTATCCAGACCCTTTTAAAATCATTGTCTACAAACAATGGTGATGGTTGCAAATATTTAAAAGTTCATTTTATTATTATATCCAAGGTAAACTACATCACATTATTCACACTTCATTATTTTACTTTAAAATATCATTTCGATATTCAAAATCGCACAAATCAAAATCCTCTTCATTTAAACCCGCATTGACCCATTCAACGGTCGTATCAGTAGTCATCGTCTTCCTCACTTGGGACTTGAATTCGAGGCAAGAACACCCTTGGTAGGTAGCTTTTTTTTTTTTGAAAGGCCAAGGAAATTTTAACTAGCGAGAAGCTAGAAACAAGAAACGAAACAACATACAAGAAAAATAAAGATTAAAGAAAGTACAAGGCATTTTGAGACCAACTTTCCCAGTTAAGATCCGTAAGTTTGGCTCGATGTTTAAGCCAAATGAAAGTTGTTGCTTTGACTTCTTCTGCGATCGTCCTCGGGAGAGTGTTATGATTCTGGAAAACCTTTCCGTTCCTGGCAGTCCATAGGTACCAGAGAGTGCAGGAGATCACGGATAGTAGCGTATTTTTGGGGAATTCCCCTGGACGAAAATGGAGTGGAGAGTGAGTAGGGAATGTCTTGTTTGAGGCTTAAATGGGCTTAAATCTTAGTTTTTGCCGTCTGGGAGGCGATGCGGACCGCATGAAACACCTTTGGAGGGCCTACGGTCAACAGGAAGTGTATGTAAAGTAGACAGGTTACCCATGAAAAATCTGATATTGTGAATAACTGAGACCATCCGTTTTAAGAAACATAAAAATAAAACTGAGCGTAATGCCCAATTATCAAAATTTTATTTTTTTTAACAGTGTTAGTTTTATTTTTAATGGTGATTTCTCTATTTTTATTTCTCTATTTTTAACCAGATTAAAAACTGGTTTATTATAAATATATATATATATATATATATATATATATATATATATATGGATAGGTTCAAATGAGAACCAATTGCTTTTGAGAACTTTTGAGAACTTTTGAGAACCATTCCGGGCCACTAATTTTCATGGGGGGACCACTCAAATTCATGGGGGGGGGGATTTCCCTATAGATAACTAGTGGCTCAGAATGGTTCTTAAAAGTTCTCAAACCCAATTGGTTCTCAAATGATCCTCTCCCTATATATATATATATATATATATATATATATATATATATATATATAGGGTTAGGTTCAAATGAGAACTTTTTATTTTGAGAACTTTTGAGAACTAAATCTCAACCACAAATTTCAGGGGGACCACTACAATTCATGGGAGGGGGGATACATGTAATATACTTGTGGCTCAAATTAGTTCTTTTTAGTTCTCAAATCAAATTGGTTCTCAAATGATCATCTCCCTATATATATATATATAGGGTTATGTTCAAATGAGAACTTTTTGTTTTGAGGATTTTTGAGAACTAAATCTCAGCCACAAATTTCAGGGGGGACCACTACAATTCATGGGAGGGGGGATACATGTAAATAAACTTGTGGCTCAAATTAGTTCTTTTTAGTTCTCAAACCAAATTGGTTCTCAAATGATCCTCTCCCTATATATATATATATATATATATATATATATATATATATATATATATATATAGGGAGAGGATCATTTGAGAACCAATTGGGTTTAAGAACTTTTGAGAACCATTCTGAGCCACAAGTTATATATAAATTAATATTCACGAATAGATTAGATATTAGATAAAATTACATATTTTGTCCTTTAACTTTACCGAATTTTCATCTTTTGTCCTTTAACTTCACTAATTACACTGAATCATTTATATATTTTTTTCGTTCACCTTTTGTCTTTTTTAACAGAATCCGTTAAAATCGACCGTTAAGTCAAGGATAGTTTTGACTTTTTGCCTTTTGAGGGTATTTCTTGTAGATAACTAAAGAGGAGGGTGTGTTATATAATTTGTATAAAATAACTAAATGAATTTATTAAAATCCAATATTAATATTAATTTAATTTTAAAATAATTGTCTCCGGACAATGGTGATAGTTGCAAATATTTAAAGTTTATTTTATAATTACATCCAGATGCAGCTAGCAAAACAAAAATATCGTTTGCTGTTCAAAACAAAAAAAAGGTAAAGTATTCACACCTCATTATTTTAATTTTAAATATCATTTCGATATTCAAAATCACACAAATCAAAATCCTCTTCATTTAAACCCGCGTTCGTATCAGTACTCATCGTCTTCCTCAAAGCTTCAAGCTTCCATTAATGGAGCAAAACCTCAAAATCGGTTTCATCTACCTCATATCCTTCGCATCTCTCCTCTTTTCTCCATCCAGTAAGTTCCATTCCTACAAATCTCATCAAAATTTACATCATAAATCATCTAGAATTCTAGATCCATGATTTAAAATTTTAAGGGCGCGTTTAGTTGTGGAAAACAGGAGGTGTTTTCCATTTCTGTTTTTCAAGAAAACAAGGAAAACAGAAAACGCGTTTAAATTGTATTTTTTAGAAAACGTTTTCTAGAATAACAGAAAATAGTGTTTTCTAAATTTTAACTAAAAATGAAAAACACATTTTTTACTGTTTTCTAAATTTTCATGTGTTTTCTAGAGATGAAAACTCATTTCATTTTCTAAAAAACTAGAAATGGAATACAAGAAAACATTTTCCACAACTAAACGACCCCTAATTGTTTCAGGTGCTGCAAATGACGCCAAACCTGGGGTGAGCTACGGCCAGCTCGGCAACAACCTCCCATCACCGGCGAAATCCGCCGAGCTGATCAAATCGTTGAAAACGGCCCGAGTGAAGCTCTATGATGCGAACCCTAACATCCTGAAAGCACTCGGAAACACCAACATTAAGGTGTCCGTAATGGTGCCAAACGAAATCATCAACTCGATCGCCTCGAATCAAACGTTATCGGACGAATGGATCCGCACGAATGTGTTGCGGTTCCACCCCGAAACCATGATCCGGTACGTCCTCGTCGGGAACGAGATCCTCTCCCAGAACGATAACGCCACGTGGAGGGATCTCGTTCCCGCGATGCGCCGGATCAGGAGGTCGTTACTTATTTACGAATTGAAGAAAGTGAAAGTCGGTACGCCGTTGGCGATGGATTGTCTAGAAACGTCCTTCCCGCCTTCCAGCGGGAAGTTCCGTACGGGCGTAACAGATTCTGTTATCAAGCCGTTGTTGGAGTTCGTTCACCGGACGAAGTCGTTTTTTTTCGTGGATGTGTATACTTATTTCGCGTGGGTATCCGACCCGGTTAACGTTAACCTGGATTACGCTCTGCTTGAACCGAATGATTCGTTTTATACCGATCCGGTTACCGGGTTAATGTACACCAATCTGTTGGAGCAGATGCTTGATGCGGTATACATCGCGATGAAACGGGTCGGGTATCCTGATACCCGAATATTCATCGCGGAAACGGGTTGGCCGAACGGTGGCGACGTGGACCAAATCGGGGCGAGTATTTACAACGCCGCGGTTTACAACCGGAACGTGGTGAAGATATTGACGGGAAAACCGACGAGAGGGACGCCGTATAAGCCCTTTGTCGTGTTGTCGTCGTATATTTTCGCTTTGTATAACGAGAATCAGAAAGGGGGTCCGGGTACGGAGCGGCATTTCGGGTTATTGTACCCGAACGGGACGGGTATTTACCCGATAGATCTATCGGGTAAGACTCCGGATTCCGAGCTCGGAAAGGCGTTACCCGCGCCCACGAATAACGAGCCGTACAAGGGGGAGATTTGGTGTGTGGCGGAGCGGGGAGTTAACATGACGGCGCTTGGCGGGGCTCTATCGTATGCTTGCGGACAGGGGAACGGGACCTGTGACCCGATTAAACCCGGCGGGAAGTGCTTCGAACCCTATTCGGTGTGGTCGCATGCGAGTTATGCGTTTAGTTCGTATTGGGCCCAGTTTCGGAAATCTGGTGGATCTTGTTACTTTAATGGGCTTGCAGTTCAGACCACAAAAGATCCAAGTAAGTTTCCAAATAAATATATAAATCATTTCAAATATTTATTATTATATTTTGAAGGACATCTAAAAAATTTCTAAATTAAGATCATTATAACACGAGGATCTAAAATTATAAGCATTTGGTTAGAGATATACAAGTTGACTATCATAATGTCTCTTCAAGACAAATATTCCTTATTATATCATTTGTCACATGCTAATATACTATGTACCTATAACTATAAGAACTATGTATAATGGTTGTAGTATTTAGGATGTGTGAGTTTGTTGTTAAGTGTGTTGAAATTGTTGCTTTAAAAAAGTTCTTTTTTTAATTTACTGTTTTTTTCATTATTTTGAACACACATTATAAATCACGAGGACTTGTCCTAGTGGTTATTGACAATAAGGAAATAAATGGGACTGAGAGGTCACAAACTTTGATTCCTGAGCTTTTACGAATATGGCTTTTTCCTGAAATAGGCTCAACTGGTGTAGATACCTTCTGGGTAAATTTTCCAGGGGATTTGTTGGCCGTTCAAGAAAAAAACGAACACACAATATAAATGTATTCTAAATTATATCACTTGTTTATGATGAAACTTGAAATCATCAACATTTTGAAGGAGGACATCATATATAACACACCTGGGTATTATTCATAGCTATGAAACAATATTTGATGTTGACTTATAAAAGGGTCATATTCACATTTTAAACCATGGAAATATTTGCTCTCATCTTATGGTCTTTAGATATCTTTAATTGCTACCAATAACTTCTTGTTTTTTTCTAATATAATAATAAATATTTGTTTTACAGGTTTCGATTCATGCAAATTTCCTAGTGTAACGTTATGAGATAGGATCTACAAGAGTTGTTGGGAGTAAAAACAACAATATGATGCAAGAGGCTTTTACCTCTAGGAGATTTACTTGGGCTGGATTTGATTTAATTTTATTTGATGTAATTTTAACAATATTTGTATCTTTTGGTGGTGATTTAAGTTAAATGTTGCTTTCTGTTTTGCATGTTAAGTTTTAGTTGTTAAATTTACCTTCTTTCAATGTCGAATCGAAACAGAAGTTGAATCACGTCCTTAAAATAATAGGACCACAAGTTTTAAACGAAAAAACTGTAGTTGATGCCGGATATGCACATAAAAAAAGACCCACCCGAGAACGACTCGCAAATAGACTCGAACGAACCGGTCCAACCTGTCAAAATTATGGTCTATACACAGAAGCAACAACCAGAATCACAACGAAAAACCAGAAATTACACCTACAGTTCATCAGTATGATGAACTGATTAGAACAATGGAGATGAAAAACTCAGAAACCCTAAGGAAATTCTAAGAGACTATCAAGAAGGGAAAACTCTTCGACTGACTCTCACCAACCACAAAAGACAAGGGCGTAAATATAACCCAAGAACCACTCGAACGGCTCCAGTAATGCAGTTACAACAACACTTGACCCGCACCAGCTTTAATCATCCAGCAACAAGCCCAGCATCCAGCAATCGGCCCAGTAACAGCTCCAAGCCCATGTGTACATAAGCCCACATGCAAAGCCAAGAAATAAACGACATTAGACACCAAAGTAAAAAATACAATATGAATTACATATAAACAGAACATATAAAAGTCATTAAGTCATTTAAAAAACAGCTTATTTATATTTTCAACACCCCCCATAATTCATATTGCAAACTCATCAACCAACCCCAGTTTTTTACACATAAACTGATGTTGATTAACCAATAACCCTTTAGTGAACAAATCAGCAAGTTGTTCACTAGAATCAACACTACAAGTTTTTATAAAACCTGAACTAATTTTTTCTCTCAGAAAAAATAAGTCCACTTCAAAATGCTTAGTTCTATCATGAAATACTGGATTTACAGCAATAGATAGAGCAGCATTATTATCACAAAACAAGTTAATAGGTTTCTGAACATTAATATGCAATTCATTTAACATATTATTTAACCACATAACTTCAGTAGTTCCAGCACACATTGCCCTATATTCTGCTTCAGCAGAAGACCTAGACACCACACTTTGTTTTTTTACTTTTCCAAGACACTAAACAGTCTCCTAAGAACACACAAAAACCAGTCACATATTTTCTTGTAACAAGACACTTGGCCCAATCAGAATCTGAATATACAGTTAAGCTCAGGGATTGACTGGGTTTAAACAAAACACCTTGACCAGGAGATTTCTTCAAATATTTTAATAACCTAAGAGCAACATCTAAGTGACTTTTTTTAGGAGCATGCATGTATTGACTTAAAAACTGCACAGAGTAACTTATATCAGGTCTAGTATGAGACAAATATATTAACTTACCAATCAACTTTTGAAACTCAGTAATATTAATACTAGATTGATCTTTGCTTAAAACAGATGACATAATCACATAATTCTGCTCAATAGGAGTATTGACAGGTTTAACCCCTGAATAACCATATTCAGTCAACAAATCCATACAATACTTTCTTTGAGTTAAACACAACCCCTGTGAAGATTTGACCACTTCAATGCCCAAAAAATATTTCAATTCACCTAAATCCTTAATTTTGAATTGGTTTTCTAAAATATTTTTAACTTTACTAACTTCATGAACATTGTTACCAGTAACAATTATGTCATCTACATAAACAAGTAAAATAACAATAGTTGACTCATACGACTTGACAAACAAGGAATAGTCACAAACACTTTGCACAAACCCTGATTCAGATAACACAGAAACAAGTCTCTCATTCCACATTCGAGGAGCCTGTTTAAGCCCGTATAAAGACCTAGTTAATTTGCACACTCTATGTTCATCTTTTGAATAAAACCCTTCAGGCAATCTCATATACACATCTTCGTTAAGATTACCATACAGAAAAGCATTATTTATATCAAGTTGTGTCAAATTCCAGCCAAACTGAACAGCAATAGCTATGACACACCTAATGGTGACCATTTTTACAACAGGAGAAAATGTTTCCTCAAAATCTATTCCCTCTTTTTGAGAGTACCCTTTAGCAACTAACCTAGCTTTATATCGTTCTATTTCCCCATTAGATTTATACTTAATCTTATAAATCCATTTGCAACCTATGGGTTTTCTATCTTTAGGTAACTCAACTAACTCCCAAGTATTGTTTCTAAACAAAGCTTCCATCTCATCTTTCATAGCTTGAATCCATAAAGGATCCATAGCAGCTTCCCTATAACTTCTAGGTTCAACATGTTGATTTAAAACAGAAGAGAAACACATACAATCAGAAGATAATTTTGAGTAATTCACAACCTTCTCAAACCCATATTTAACTTTCCCTTCAATCACATAGTCATTTAACTTAGTGGGTTTGCTCACAGTTCTAGTAGATCTCCTATGATGTGTAGAAGTAGATTGTTCAGAAAAAATACCCTCAGACGAGATAGGTGAAATTTCTTCATGCTGACCACTAGGACCATCACATCCAGGAGATACCCTTTCATCACCTAGAGTAGAAAACTCAGCATCAAAAGGAATCTCTAAGGATTGAGGATCACCACTAGAGATGTCAGTTTCTACCCTCCCTTCATCATTGGGATTTGTACCACCTCTAAAGTCTTGAAAATCAAATAGGTCAAAAAAAAATTAAATGGTTTACATCAGTTTTAGCACTTGAGACTTTTGTAATACCTGACTTATCAGATTTGAAAGGAAACACATCCTCATAAAATTTCACATCTCTTGAATAAAACATTTGTTTTGTTCCAAGATTACAAAGCTTATAACCCTTTTTTTGATTTGAATACCCCATCAAAACACATTTATCAACATTACTGGAAAACTTATCAACCTTTTTTAAAACAGTGCTAAAACCTAAGCAACCAAAGACTCTAAGGTGGTTAAGAGAGGGTTTAAATCCATACACTAATTCATAGGGAGATCTACCATTCAGAACAGATGAGGGAGTCCTGTTAATAAGATAAGAGGCAGTTAATACACAGTCAGACCACAACTTTAAAGGAACACCACTTTGAAATAACAAAGCCCTAGCCACATTGAGCAAATGTCTATGTTTCCTCTCCACAACACCATTTTGTTGTGGAGTGTAAACACACGATGTCTGATGGACTATTCCAGATCTGTTACAGAAACTTACCATTTTATTATTAACAAACTCTGTCCCATTGTCACTTCTAAAAACCTTTACAGACTTCCCAAACTGATTTTTTAAAAAATTCACAAAAAATTCAATATTTTCAAATACTTGGTCTTTGCTTTGTAACAGATATACCCACACAGCTCGGGTATAATCATCAACAATAGTAAGAAAATATTTAAACCCTTCGTTAGTGACAATTCTATAAGGCCCCCACACATCTAAATGCACTATGTCTCCAAGTTGCTTCGTTTTGTGTTCACTCACAGGGAATACATTCCGAGGTTGTTTTGCTTTATGACAAATTTCACAGGGTACATTAGATTTGACAGAAGTAATTTTTAAGTCATTTTTCAAGACATTCAACACTTGCTCAGATGGATGACCCAACCTAGCATGCCATAAATTTAAAGATAACACACTGTTAAAGCACACCTTAAGCATATCAGAAGAATTTCCACACACATACAACCCATCAACCTGATTACCAGTCACCAGGGTTTTCTTTCCCAACAAGTCCTGAACATAACACTTATTTTCATCAAAGACAATTCTCAATTTACTATCTCTTGCCAATTTATACACAGACAGCAAATTCACAGAATATTCAGGTATAACCAGCACATCAGTCAATGTAACATCACTAGTTAACTTTAAATTCCCAATTTTAGTGACTTTAGCACTAGTACCATTAGGGTGTTTTACAGTAACATCATATTCAGACACATCAACATAGTTAAACACATCTTTATCACTCATTTACATGTGCTGATTTGCCCCTGAATCAATAATCCAACCAGACCTTTCAACCCCATTACCACTAACACCAAAGTTATAAACAGGTCTAACAAACACATTAGCACTCACACAGTTACCATACATACCTCCAATATTGGAGTTACTTGTTTCACCAACAGACCTTTCATTTAGCATACTAATCAACTGAGTCACCTGTTCAGGAGTAAACTCAGAAGCATACATCCCACAATCCTTTTTATCCAGCCCCACATTATTGGATTTACCACTTATATTCTGTTTTGACTTAAACCAAGAAGGAAAACCAATAATCTCAAAGCACCTATCAACAGTATGTCCTAGTTTGTTGCATTTTGTACACTTCAAACTAGGATTAGGACCTCGAGACAATTTCCTTTTATTATCAGAAAACTGAGTAGGTTTGTTATCAGTGAATTGATTTGTTTTTGAAAAAAACACAGTGTTTTGTGTATGCAAGTTTTGATCACTCGAATTCCTATGTGACTCTTCCCTAGACAGGGTAGCAAATGCAGATTTTAAAGTAGGCAACGGATCCTGAATTAACAAACTAGTCCTAACAGGTTGATACACATTGTCAAGGCCCATCAGGAACTGCATTAGCTTGATTCCATGATTGAAATCATTAAATTTAGATGATGCAGCACAAGTACAAGCAAGCAATTGAACCATCTGGTCAAACTGTTTCCATAGAATATTCAACTTATGATAATAATCAGAAACAGAGGATCCACTTTGAGTGCATGAATTAATTTTCTGATATAGATTAAACAACACAGATCCATCAGTTTTATCATAGGTTTCTTTTAAATCAGTCCAAATTTCAGACGCCAATTTAGAATACACCTGACCCATAAACAACTCATCACATACAGAATTCAGAATCCAAGTTATAACCACAGAATTACACCTATCCCACTGCCTAGACAACACATCATTATCAGTAGGTTTTACACAAGTTCCATCAATGAAGGCATACTTATTCTTGACTTGAAGTGCGAGAGTCATAGCATTAGCCCATATTGTATAATTTTCAGTACCTTTCAGTTTAACACTCACAATAGTTAGAGTACTAGAGTCACTAGCATGAAGATACAACGGATTGCTAGCATCTAACTTACTCACTAGAGTCTCAGAGGTAGAAGTATCACCCTCAACACCAGACATGATCATACAATACAAATAACAGTCAAGAACAAACAAATAGAACAGCAAAATTAAACACAGTAAGTCAAGGAAAGATATCACCGAGATAAATTCCCAAGTTAGGGAAACCAGATCGTTTCTTGCAACCTTCACTTAGGGTTACAAGATTGACGATCAGCACACCACCACCACGTCGACAGATCTGCCAGAAACCGCCACCTAGGGTTTCAAAAAAACCACACAGTGTAGTGCTCCTCCACGAAATGCTCCAAGAGCCGTCAACGCCACCCGATCTAAACCAGGACCACGGAGAATCGACTACAAAACGCCGGCACCAGTGACTAATTTGGGGGTTTATGTACCGTGCGGAGTCAGTTTCGCCGTAAACCGGTAGATCACTGCTTAGGTCACAGCTGAGTGTAACAGAGGCTCGAACCACCGTCGGAGACACAGGAAAATCACCGGACGAAGATCGTCGGCGACTTCTATACGGAAACCCTAAAAAAAACGAAGAGTCAAGACCGACTCAAGAGCTCCACAGCTCTGATACCATGTCAAAATTATGGTCTATACACGGAAGCAACAACCAGAATCACAACGAAAAACCAGAAATTACACCTACAGTTCATCAGTATGATGAACTGATTAGAACAATGGAGATGAAAAACTCAGAAACCCTAAGGAAATTCTAAGAGACTATCAAGAAGGGAAAACTCTTCGACTGACTCTCACCAACCACAAAAGACAAGGGCGTAAATATAACCCAAGAACCACTCGAACGGCTCCAGTAATGCAGTTACAACAACACTTGACCCGCACCAGCTTTAATCATCCAGCAACAAGCCCAGCATCCAGCAATCGGCCCAGTAACAACTCCAAGCCCATGTGTACATAAGCCCACATGCAAAGCCAAGAAATAAACGACATTAGACACCAAAGTAAAAAATACAATATGAATTACATATAAACAGAAAATATAAAAGTCATTAAGTCATTTAAAAAACAGCTTATTTATATTTTCAACCCAACCGAGTTGACCCAGTAGCTGATTTAATTGATGGTGCATATATAGTTTCTAACAATGTTTTAAAACCGAATTTTTAAACCGGACCGGTCTTATATAAAAAACGGTTCAACCGGTTGACCCGGGTTGACCCGGACGGTCTAACCGGATTGACTATTCAAACATGTATTTACAATATACATTGTATAAACTTTCAACTGTGACAAATGTCGTTAAGAAACTTTAATAAAGTTTAAAACAAGTTACAATTATCCAAAATAACATCAATATAAGTTCCAATTAAGTTATATTTATAAAAAAAATATCAGACTTTCAGTTATCTTCGATGGATGGTTTGTTTTAGAATTTTTAGCGGCAAGTGATGAAGTGACGATTTGTTTTCGTCCGATCATTTAACTTCAATTAAGAAAATAGTGAAAAACCCTACGGCCCTATCTTTTTTCATTGTTTTAAAAATGTTTTTTTAACTTAATTAAAAAAAAAACGGTTCATCCCCGGTTGAACCGGCCGGTTCAACCGTAAAACCCAGCGGTTCAACCGGAAAACCCGCCGGTTCATTTTTTTGTTCGGAACTACTAAAAACCACCCTCAACCAAATCGGTACACCCACCGGTCACCGGTTCAATCGGTTGAACCGGTCGGTTCAATCCGGGTTTTAAAACACTGGTTTCTATGTAGTTTCTATTTCCACTCCTTAATTTAAGTTATCTTTTGTTTGAAACCCCTTGATCTTATCTTTTAAAGTTTCATTAGTTAGTTGGAGGTGTTGAAAGGTATTTATCTTTTTATATATATGCCACATCAGTTAAGAGTTAACGGGGATAAAGAAAAATTAACGGGGTTCCAAACAAACACAACATCTTTATAGTTGAGATTAATGTGGGGAATTTTTTGAAATTATGATTAATATTAGCCAATTAGTGATAACTTGGATAACTAAAATCCAATAAACCTTTTAATTAATTTTTTTAATTTATTCTTAATTAATTAATTCTTTTAAATTTAGTTTTATCTATTAAATTATATATTTCAAAAATTATATAATTTTTTTAAAACGTTTCTATAGCGTTTCATTAGTTTTAATGTTTGTTTCACACCGTTGACTTTAGGTATCCACGTTTTAATAGTGTGATAATTAAATAGGATTCTAATTTTAACGCCGAGTTATGAAAACTAAATTATAATATAAAAAAAATATCACCACGGTAGGTTAAAAAACTAGTTATATAAAAGCCCGGTAAATTGTATCAAAAGTATGGGGTAAAAGGTGAAAGAAGAAGCATACGGATAAAAGTGATAAGATATGTGGTTGTTCTTATTGGGTAACTAACGCCTACGTTATCATCTCCATTGACCCTCTCACACCAGATAATAACCAACGGAATCCTTATCCTCTTCATTCTTCAACTTCTCTAACTATATATACAAACACCTTTTTATATCTATAATCTATCCCCCCACCAAATTCAAAACCCTACCTCCATACTTTCTCCTCTTCAATTATTGCTGAATGGAATATACTCTCTCGCCTTCCGTCACCATCATCAACAACCGTCAGGTACTCGTCTCCTCCTCTTCACCTTCTCCGGCGAACGATCGCCGCCGCCGCCGCCGCCGCCGTCGTTCCAACGGAATTCTGCACTTTCCGTTCGTTTTTTCCGGATTATCCCTACGGTTTCGATCGAGAGCTGTGGTGGTTGCTGGCGCGGGTAGTTATGGCGGTTATGGTAGCGGAGGAGGTAGTTACTGTGAGTTTAGTTGTTTGAATACGCCGATTGAGCCGGCGACTCCGGCGGGGAGGTATCTGTCGAGTGTGTTGTTGAATGAACGGAAGTTGTTTCATGATGCGGCGGCGGAGACGTTGGAGAAATTAGTTGCGGAGGTTGATGAAGCTTATGCTCGTAAGGCGTTAACCGTTGATTCGAGTGAAGCTGCTCTTCACAGGTTCGGAATCTACTCTGTTCTTCAATCAATTCGAATTCAATTCGAACTGTAGTTTCATCGATTAGTCGTTTTGTGTTTTGATCGGGTATGATTCAGTATCAAATCGTTGAATTTACGATCTATATAATCACAGAAACCTAGAGCAGAAGAATACATAAAAACGCACAAAATTCTTCGGGAATCGGAATTAGTCTACATATTACGAAATTCATAAGCTACAAGATGTTCAGAATTCATTTGCGAGAATCTGATCTACGAAATCTAGGTCTAATTCAGAACTGTTAGTTTCAATTTCAGTGTTCGTCTGCTTTGATCTATTCACGATTATGACAGTTTAGTCCTACAATTTGTTAAACCAATTCTATAACCATAAGGATTGCAGAGACCTAGAACAGGATAAAAGATAAAAACAGACAAAATTATTCAGAAACTAGTCTTACATATTCAGCGAAATTTATAAGAAAAAGGCTACAAGATGTTCAAAATCCGTTTGTGAGAATCTGGTTTATGAAATATAGGTCTAAATTGGAACTGTTAGTTTCAATTTCAGTGTTCATCTGCTTGATATATTCATGATTATGACCACTTAAGAGTTAACTTCACTTTAGTACTCCAATAGTCCAATTTGTTAATCAGATCATGTAATCATAAGGATTACAGAAATGTAGAACAGGATAAAAGATAAAAACACACAAAGTTCTTCAGAAACTAGTCTACATATTCTACAAAATTTATAAGAACAAGGCTACAAGATGTTCAAAATCTGTTAGTGAGAATCTGATCTATATGAAATCTAGCTCTAAATCAGAATTCTTACTTTTAGTTTCAGTGTTTTTCTGTTTGATCTATTCATGATTATGATCACTTAAAAGTTAAACTCACTTTCATAAGAAAAAGGCTACAAGATGTTCAAAATCCATTTGTGAGAATCTGATCTATCATCTATGAAACTAGGTCTAAACAGAATTTTTAGTTTTATTTTCAGTGTTCATCTGCTTGATCTATTCATGATTATGACCACTTAAGAGCTAACTTCACTTTTGTACTCCAATTTGTTAATCTTATCAGGAGGATTGCTGAGCTAAAACAACAGGAATGCAAAACCTCTGTAGAAGATGTAATGTACATGTTAATCTTCTACAAGTTTTCAGAACTCAGAGTTCATCTAGTACCACCTCTTTCAAAATGTATATACAACAACAGACTAGAAATCTTGCCTTCAAAAGACTGGGAACTGGAATCGATTCACAGCTTCGAGATCTTGGAAATGATAAGAGAATACCTAACATTTGTCATTGGATGGAGATCAGACTTTAGTGTAACCGAAAGCTGGGCCACAACCAAAATCAAACAGGCTAATCTTTGTCATATCTACACAACATCCATTCTATTCGGCTACTTTCTCAAATCCACCACATTAAGGCACCAGCTAGAAATGAGTCTTGGTGACCCCATCGATGACATCATCATGAACGCGTACATATGCAGAAGAAAGAACCTCGTATTCGGTCATACACACAATAAGATACCAACATCACCATTTGATGGGAAAAGGGAAAGAGAGAAATTGGTTTCGTATTTGACAGGATTCACCTCTGATTCTCTGGCGAAATGTGCTCAGCCGAATTCGAAAGAGGCTTTAAATCTGATAACAAAATATAGCTTTGCACTTTTTGGTGATGTTGGATCTGACAAAATGATATCTACATCATTTGCTACCCTGAAAAGATTGGTTTTGGAGGCGGTCGCTTTTGGTTCGTTTCTTTGGGATTCGGAGGAGTATGTGAAGACTGTATATAATCTTGAGGAGATCAACTAATTTTCAAGAACCCAGAATTTGCAGAAAGCTTCTGGTCTAGTAAGTTTTCTGAGCATCTTTATACATAAATGTTTATAGTACTATCTGGTTTAATCTTGTGTAGATATGAGCTTTAACTTATGGTACATAGATGTACATATTTTTCGGATATCAAACGATGCTTTCAGGTATGTAAATAGTGGAAAATTAAGGTTTAATCGGTTGTTTTTTGTTACTGTTTTTTTTACTGATCCTTGACTTGATTAAATTGCATGGGTGAGACAATGACATGCTGAGAAAATAATTTATAAAAGCGAAATCACCTTTTGGGTCTTCCCAGAAGGCAATATAGGCCCATTTTTTAACTTCATTTGATAATATATTAGATAAAAACATTGGGAGATTGAACCATTAATATATTTGAGAAAAGAAACTCTCACTTAATAATTCCCCAGTATGTCCAAATATTCAGTTGAATTGTAACATTTGTATGAATTTGTTTGTAAAAATCGTTAAATTCAACAATGATGATAAATCTTTAACTATGGTTGTACAAAAAAGAAAAGAAAAAAAGAAATTACATCGCTTTAAGCCTTAAAAAAGGCCACTGGCCTGATCTTAAACACATTTTGTTGCAAAAACTGTTCTCGAAGGTGCAAAACATGATCTCCTTGTACAAGTCAAGGAATAATTCATTCAATTAACTGGTAAAAATAGGTTGGGTTGTATTGAATGGAAAGGAACCTTAGATACCTAATTAGTCAATTTTAGAGACTAGAGGAAACTTACGTGATGCTACAGTAATGATAATTTGTTGATACCCGTTTCTGTATATGAAAGACATTTTATAGTATTTGACTTATTATTTATTTTATCTCTAATCAGTAAATGCCAAGAATTAAATAAATTCTTTAATTTTTTGTTTTTCATCAAAAATATAATTTTAGTTCCTTTTTAAAAAAAATATATTTTGTCCTCTTAAATTATTAATTTTTTTTAAGTAAAGAACAAATTTGTCTTTCTCATATGTATTACACTATATAGACTAGATACTTTTATGAAATGTGTGTTTTCGTAATGATGCACCTAACGAAATCAAATCAACTAATGAACGTCTATCTTATGACAAGCGGGTGAAAAAGGATAATGGTCTTACATTTTTTTTTCCATTTCTTGTTTTTTAACGGTGTTTAAAACTATCATCAATACTTGAATGAGTCTTTCTGAGAGACAATTACAATCGTCTATACTGGATTTGACAATACAGACTTCAAAATAAAAGATAAATTTAATCGTTTAAGCTTCTGATATTCGATGGCATTTTAAGTTTTTAACTCACTTTTAATCGACAAACTTAACTTAGCGGTTTGCTGAATTTTCATTTAAGTTTAGATTACTGAGGTAACCTAAATTCCTTAAATCAACTTGTTATAACCTAAGTGATTTTATGCAACTTACACAATGGAAGACTAAGCTTTTTGAAGACGGACACAGTTAGAAAATTTTAAGAAATTACGTTACAATAAGACGAGTAGACTTTGCTATACGTTTAAGTTATCTATCTAGATGTACTCTCGGATTATATAAACTCATCCTGAGACACGTACTAAAATAGTTTGCTTATGCTAGGAGTCTAAATTTTAAAAGCTTCGAAATCATTCATCAAAATTAAAATTTTATAATTTGAACAAAAATACACATTTAATTCTTCAAAATAAACACATCATAAACAATACAACTATCACTCCCTGATAAATGAAACAACACACACTAATATATTTAATGATTGAAGACTTTGGAAGGTAAGGGTTTTTTAGAGCCGGTAGTTCAAATCAGTGGGAATTGGTTGAGATTGTGGATGAGTCATTAACGGGTTTTGCCATGAATGGGTCTATGATCCGATGATGGGTTGGAGCTCTGGGGAGTTCCGTTCAGGTACTTTCTAAGAGGGCGCGTGTAACTCGATGGATTGGTATTTAGAGTCTTTGCTTCTTCTTGGGAATTTCAGGCTTGAAGGACTCTTGTTATTTGAAATCTTAGGTGTAACTAGGTGGCTTGTATTTAGAGTCTTAGCTTGTTCTTGGGAATTGGAGGCTTGGAGGACTTTTGTTATTTGAAATCTTAGCTTGTTCATTGGAACCAGAGGCTTGGAGGACTTCTGTCATTGAAGATTACTAGTATTACTGGATGACTATGTTGTGTTTTGCTTAGATGGTAGGCTAGAGTTTGTACCAAGGCGTTCAAGTGGGAGATTGTTGAGTGTGAAGGCCTTTGGGTTGATTAATCTATTAGGGGTCCGTCATGGTTCCGAATGTTGCCCTAATTTCTATTATATATGTCTTAGTCATGTAATTATAGTCTTGTACGCTATGAGCTAATAAAAGAGAAACCTTAGTCCCATCCCATGGGCGTAGGTCACACCGACCGAACCATATTAAATGTTGTGACGTTGATTGTCGTTTTATATTTTTGCATCGTTTGTGTGTGTGTGTGTTGTCGCTTTCGCTAACCACAAACCTAACACCAACTCGATTGATTTCACCTCTTCACGAAGCTCAATATGCATCACCAATGAGGAGAAATCTTCGTTAATTACTAACCACAAAATATGTTACACTACTGTACATAAGAAAATCTATGTGTACCTATTACACCAGGAAAAGAGCATCAATTCCTTTGCCGAGCTCAAACAACCCAATCGCAAATACAAAAAGACTACGTTACAACGTTAACATTAGAAACCAAACGCTCTAAGTGTTAAGAGTATGACCTAAAAGTTATGACACACGAATGCCTCCGTTACACGACAAACTTATTTGCTAAACTCGTCGTGTTCATATAATTTTTTTTTCTCTAAAAGGTCTAGGAAATTTAGAGGAATGAGAAAAAAAGAAGATTTGTTTTAGCGGGTAAACCCAGACAAAAAATAATAGAGGGCAAGATAGTAAAAACAATGTAGCACACCGAAGAAAAAGAAAAAAAATTAAGCAAAATTGTCAAAAACATATAGTTTGCGTGTAGTTATGTGTTAGAGGTAGGTAAAGTAATATATTAACAAAAAAAAAAACCCCAGCATAAAACACTTATCAAACTCGTAAAAAAATAACGATTTGCTTACTTTTATAATTGAGAAAATATAAAGTATATGAAAAAGTCTCTTTGATGGATACCAAGGTTCAAACCTTGATAATGGTGTAAAATTGGTGGAATAACAAAATTAGCCGTTAAAAAAAAAAATATGAAAAAGTCTTTTAACAAAAAAAGTATATGAAAGTCTTTTAACAAAAAAAGTATATAAAAAAGTAAACGTTTAGAACATAATAGAATCCGGTACCCCAGTCTAGCCTTATCCTTCTCAGTTCTCACACAGTTCTAAAATATGGCCGGAAAATTGATGCAGGCGGTGTGCTACGATTCTTACGGCGGTGGTTCCGCCGGTTTAAAGGTAACCGTAATACAGTCAACTCTCAGTTCAGTTGTCAGTTAGTTACTCTTCTTCCCCGTTTAGAAAGCAATTTGTTTCGCCTGAAAGTTATACTGTTATAAACCCTAACTCCGATCCGAATTGAAATTCTAACTTCTTATCATCTTCTCCTATGGAAATCATTTAGTTTTTTCAGATCGACAATCGATAATTTCACTTCATAACAACTTATACACAAAATCGATCGGAGTTAATTACGATCAGAAACGTCTAGAATTCGCTAGATCTATCAACAGAGATGATTTCTAATTTTCTATTACATATTTTTGAAATTCACTGAAATTGAACTTCGCCTAATCGGTGAAGTTGCAGTTAGTGATGTTATGGTTTCATGTTAGTGATGAACTGATGATGCTATGTTTACATTTATGTAGCATGTTGAAATTCCTGTTCCTGCTCCTGGAAAAGGCGAGATTCTGATCAAAATTGAAGCGGCAAGCATAAATCCGATCGATTGGAAGGTTCAGAAAGGAGTTGCTCGTCCTGTTTTCCCCCGAAAGTTTCCGTATGTGCCAGGTTGGTTCCATACTTCTGAGCTGAATTGGATCCTGATTTGTGTTTTTGAATTCGATTCGGATTTGAATTTCTTATTTCTCCTGATTCATGTTTTATATCCGAATAATCCGAAAACCGATTTGATGAACATCCTTACAAATGAGTAGCGTTTGATATAGAAATAGTAGTCTAGGGTGCGAACGAGCTAGCCGAGCTCACGAGCTACTCGAGATTGGATCGATAAAAAGCTCGAAACGATCCCGAGTCGAGCTCAAGCTTTGAAATATGGCTCGTTTAATAAACGAGCTCAAGCCCGAGCTTTACATATGTGGCTTGTATAATAAAACGAGCTCGAGCTCGAGCCAGAGCTTTACATATTTGGCTTGTTTAATAAACGAGCTCGAGCTCAAGCCTGAGCTTTACATATCGAGCTAAGCGAGCTTGCCAGCCTTAATGAGCCTTTTATTTATATATTTTTTATTTAATTTATTAAATATATTTGAAACAAATAATTATTATATAATATAAAATCATGATAAACTAAGTATATAATATGTATTATTTTCTATATAAAAAGTATATTTATAAATACATATATAAAATTAATTACAATAATATATAAATAAGTAAAAAATTATTAGTAAACGAGCCGAACCCGAGCTCAAGCTTAAATATTTTCTAACAAGCCAAGCTCGAATTCGAGCTCTCTTAAACGAGCCGAACCCGAGCTCAAGCTTAAATATTTTCTAACAAGCCAAGCTCGAATTCGAGCTCTCATAAGTCTAAACTAGCCGAGCTCGAGCCTAAACTAGCTCGGGTTCGGCTTGTTTGGACCCTTACGAAACACTCAGATAGGTTAAACACTTGCTAAGTCAGCCAAAGTGTTTTACAATGCTTACAGTTGAGTTAATCATTTCTTTCAGAACTGTTAGATTGATACATTATTTGTTTAAATATATATACATACACGCATATATTTACTAGTATATTACATAACCATATTTGTTTGTTGGAATAGTTACCGATGTAGCCGGAGAGGTGGCGGAGGTTGGCCTCGGAGTAGAGAAATTCAAAGTTGGTGACAAAGTTATTACTTACCTTGTGAGTTTCATCTTTGTAATTTTGTTTCCTATTTGGTTCTTATAATTTTATTTTTGCTTGCTAATTAGGATTTCGGAATCAGGGTTTACACTAAACCACTAAAGTTTCTACCTTTCTGTGTGTTCATTTCTGGACCGGATGACAGGGGCTTGCAGGTGGAGGCCTAGCCGAATATGCCGTGGCTAAAGAAACCCCGACGGTTCTGAGACCACCGGAAGTCTCAGCTGCAGACGGCTCATGTCTAGTTGTTGCAGGCTGCACCGCTCTCCACGCCCTCACCGTAACCGGTGGCCTAAAGCTAGACAAAACCGAACCACTCACAAACATCCTCGTAACCGCCGGTTCCGGCGGGGTTGGCCACTACGCAGTCCAACTCGCGAAACTCGGGAACACCCACGTAACGGCAACATGTGGGGCCCGTAACATCAAGTTTGTCAAAAGTTTAGGAGCCGATGAGGTTCTGGACTATAAGACCCCCGAAGGAGCCGCCCTCAAAAGCCCATCGGGCCAGAAATACGATCTAGTCATCCATTGCACCACCGGGATCCCGTGGTCGACCTTCAAGGCTAACCTGACCACAACCGGGAAAGTAATCGATTTGACCCCGAACGGTGGTACGTTTTGGAACTTTGCCGTGAACAAACTCACGTTCTCGAAGAAGGAACTCGTGCCGTTAATTGCGGTTCCGAAAGCGGAAGAGATCGAGTGCCTGGTGAATCTGCTGAAAGAGGGGAAGATCAAAAACGTTATCGACTCGAGGTACCCTTTGAGCCGGGCTGAAGAGGGCTGGGCCAAGAGCATAGAGGGTCATGCTACTGGCAAGGTGGTGGTGGAATGTGAGACATAAAGATGTAGCTTATGGGTATTTTCTTCTTTTACACTATAAATGTTGAAAATTTCAGTTTCAAAATGGTGTCTGGTATGTATATGTGTGTGTTAGAAGATGTGTACAGTTGTGTTAAGTATAAGTAAATGTGTGCAGTGTGAACGATTAAGGTGGTTTGTCCTAGTCTCGTAAATATGGACTTACTTTACAAATGTGATATTACTTTTTTTATTCATTTGTATATAAAGAACTTCGATAAATGCATCATTTGATGGTTTGGGTTTTAATTATCTATATATTATTAGCCAAGTCAACGAAGGAACAGGTGTGGTAACCTGCTTCCATCTTTGACTTTTTGTTTACAATATATACCAAGTATCACAATTATGTTTGTAACGGTGATACTACCGCAGTGGTAGTGTGTTTGGTTGGTTCACTGGAGGCCCGGGTTCAAGTCGTGGGATCCCTTTTTTGTCCATGATATTTTTCCTTTCATTTTCCCTGATATAACATACGTGGACTCTTAACTGGCCCCTAGAATGAGTAGCCTCTCCTGCTGGCCCTTCCCCTCATTTTTTCGGTTTTCTCCTTCAACATATCACCTTAAATCTTAATCATGGGTGCCAGGGTTACGATAGCCTGCTCGATATTTATTGTCACCGACGAAGGTTGCGCCGCCTCCGATGAGGCGTTGAAAGGTGTTGCGCTGTTGCTCCGTTATAGTCGAAACGTTGATGCGACGTCACCGCCGGCAATGGTTTCGTTTCGGTTTAGATGAGACGGCATCGTCCCTTTTCCATCAGTGGATTTTTCGTCGTCTCCGATGAGACGTTGATGCGCTACCGCCGCTGAGAACAATTTTGACACTGCTGTGCTTCGATGTTGACCATTTGTTTGTAATCTATGATAATGTGTAACTGCATGCCTGTGTAGTTTCCTTTCCGATGAGGCTTTGATGCGGCGTTGCCGGTTGCGATGGTTTATTTTTGGGCGTTGCTCTGTCTTTTTGCCATAGGGTTTGGTTTCTGATTATGACGCTAATCGATGTTTAAATTGTGTGTCTTTTTGCCAAAGGGTTTGGTTTCTTATTAATATACGTTCATTTTAATTATGTAATATATAAGGTGCTAATAGAGTCCGCCGCAACGCGCGGATGTTTTAACCCTAGTTATCTATTATATGACAGGGATATCTATCTACTGGTATTTGGTAATGGTGATGATGAGAGAATAATTGACTGAGAGATTATTAGTTCGACTCTTGATGTCACAGGTTTAACCACCTGGCCGTTCATAGAGGTGGGTTTTCTTTGAATTGGCTCGACTGATGGTGTGGTTTACCGCACGGTCTGTGCTTGCAGCGTTTCGTGATAACAACGTTATGCCAGGTGTTCACCCTCAGGTGACCTGGTTGAAGTCCAATGTGGCAATGTCGTTTAAAACAATAGAAAATATGATAGCGCTATACTAAATGTCTTGTCCGTCTTTCTGATGCATCTTGACCGTTCGATCAACACAAAGTTACACCCAATGGTTACCGGCTGTGGTTTTTAGCAAATGGTTCGGTTTGCATTATTCTTAAAATCGAATATTTGTAATAGGGAGAGAAAAAACTTAATCGGAACCAAAAAGTGGAAGCAAACTAATAACCGACGGTTCGGTTAGCATTATTCTTAAAATGGGAAATTTGCGGCGCGGTTTGGTTTTGTATGAGGAAAATACTGAAAAAACTAAACAGAATGACACAATGAGAATCTATATATGTTTGAAATTTATATAGACATTTAAGTATTTAATTTAAATAACTTGATTGTAACCCATCTAGAGGTCTCAAGTTTGACTCTCGACTCCCATCCACATCATTTACATAGTTTCTAACCAACAAGATATGTTCCTAATCCCACATCGACCAACTAATGATTTCTCCTTTCCTTTTCCTCTTTATATTTTACAGCTTCTCCAACCCTGCCACTTTACATGCTAATCAGCTTCTCCCACATTGCACTTGGGTATTAAACTAGTTTGATTTGATTTTTAAATTTCACTTTCAAATAAAACAAAATTTTGTAACCAGCACATTTTCGTGGGATAACATGAAAGAAAAAACTTGGAGAAAAAAAACGCGTAATGACTTAAACACTTAAAGTATCGATTAAAGTATCGAGCCTATCTTATAAAACGACTAAACTCGTTGAGAATGAAAAAAAAAAATCCTCTATGCTTGACGACTATTTTTATCACATCACCAACTCAATTTCTATTAGACCACTAAATCATGTTTTACGCTTAAATAATTAAAATAAAAAAGTTAAGAAACAAAAGAAGAATTTTATTTTTTTTTAAATGTCATGTAGCATCACCAACACCATCACATTACAGTGTTACTGGCCCGTAATATTACTATTTTTGTTAGATTAATTTGTAAACACCAGGACTTGTGTTAATGGTGAAAGACTTAAGACTTAAGACTGAAAGATTACAAGTTTAATCCCAGAGCCCAATAAGTTTACCACCTGACTGCCATGGAGATGGGTTTTAACAATTGCTACTGGCTCGAACTCCTGTAAAAAGCTTCGTTTGTCCTATGAACTTCCTACGAGGTTATTGCTTTATTTGTTAATCGTTAAAAACATTACATTAAATTGGTTTTATAAAGGAAAGTTTAGTGTTGTTTAAGTCCAAAAGAATACGAAAACCAAGTAGTTTGAAAACACATGGTGCAAGAGTCAAAATGCGTGAACTCGAGATTCCAAACAGAATTGCACGGGAATCTTATTTTATATTAACCAAAATCAATTATAAATCCGGTCACTATCTACACTCGTACACTAAATTCGAGGAGGACCGCTCGGAAAATTGGATCGGCGACTGAATATGGCCGGAAAATTGATGCAGGCGGTTTGGTACACTTGTTACGGCGGAGGCTCCGCTGGTTTGAAGGTGATCCAATATTTCAATATCATCTGAATTAGATTGTTATCTGCCATTATTTTTCATTCTCGTCTTCCGATTCCATTTTGTTTACGCCTTTTTGGTTAATTTTGATTTGTGTTTCTAGATTCTGTTGAACATTTGTATGATTTTTTGAAGTTATAGTTTCTGGAGGAATTGCTAAGGGTTTACACTTTACACTTTACAGTATTTAGGTTAGATTAATTATTTTACCTTTTGATTTCGAGGAAATAACTAAATAAGTCATTTTAGGGAGGATAATTAAACTGCTATGGATCTCACAAACAATCAGTTAACAAGTTTGATTGATGATTTTTTTTCATTAATATCTTTAAAATCTACATTAGTTTGGAAGTAAATTTTGATTTGTGTTTCTAGATTCTGTTGAGCATTTCTATGATTTGAAGTTATAGTTTCTGGAGGAATTGATAGAAAAGCTAGAGATGGATTGCTTAGGGTTTACACTTTACACTTTACCGTATTTAGGTTAGATCGACGATTTTACCTTTTAATTTCGGAGGAAATAAGTCATTTTTGGAGGGATAATTAAACTGCTATGGATCTCACGAACAATCAGTTAACAAATTTGATTGATGATTTTTCATTAAGATCTTTGAAATTCACATTAATTTGAAAGTAAAAACATCATTCAAATTGGGTGCAAAAAGAGGTTAATAGTTAATACACATCAAATGCATCATGATTTGCTTATTTGATCTAGGAAGTAGGTAATTTTCAGTTTCTGAAAGGACCAATTGATTGCTATGAATTGATTTTCAAAACTCATGCATGATATTCATATTCAAGATTTAAACTGTAATTGATGTGTTTTACAGCATGTTGAAATCCCTATCCCTGCTCCTGGCAATGATGAGATTCTACTGAAAGTAGAAGCAGCAAGCATAAATCCAATTGACTGGAAAATTCAGGGCGGCATGGTACGACCGATTTTGCCCAGAAAATTTCCTTTTATACCAGGTTAGTTTGATACTTCGACAGGGGTGCGTTTGATACAAAATATTTATTGAATACAGACCAAAAAAACTGCATAATCTACTTGTACATATTACTTGTTAGATGTAATGGGAGTTAGAAATAGACTGGGTCAAGTGGTTACACAACTGCCTTATGTCTCACAATACAATCAGATTATGCGAATTTCGAAATTTACTTAAAATTGATTGTGGTTTGAACCTCCATAACCTAAAGTCTTTTTGGGGTTGACACTTGTTTATTTATTTATTTTGTCCTTGGATTAAGGGTAAATTAGACAAATGCATATTGAAGGAGTAAGTAATTCTAACTCCTTCCATTCCTAGACTCAATTCAATTCATTGCGACACAAAGGGGAAAAATATATAATAAAGAGATTACTCCAGGACAATTTAATATAATATTCATTAATTACACTATTGCATCACAAGCTCTTTTATAGGGTAAAGCAAAATATGACAGGTCAGCCGAATTTGGAAAACTTAAATTGACTTCTTAAATGAACATGTAAATTAATCAAACCAAAAAATGATGCCTTTTGGTTTGATTTTCATGGGTCAGCTCTTGTACTGTTGGGTGATTTTCATTTTGTTAGGAAGAAATAATGGTGCTGTAGGGAGGGTGCATTTTTCTGTTGTTTAATTGTGTAGGGTTGGGTGCTCTTGGTCATTGTGTAGTTTAGATTATGTTTTTTTGGTTGTACTATAATTGTTGTAAGCTTACTAGCTCCTTGCTAGTTCTCTTATTAATAAAATTGCCGTTTCAAAAAAAAAAAAAATGATGCCTTTTTACGTAGAAATAGAGAAATAAAATTGCAGACTTGGGAAAAATCACTTGGTTTGAAATAGGGGCTACAGATGATGCCACGAGGGAATGCTGGTCTGACTGTTGGACCAAACAGCCTATGGCATTTGCCATTGCCACATTATCCGGCTTGTCAAGACATTTCCATCCCTTATTTATGGGCCTTTGGGCCCTGGAACTTCATCCGTAGCCCAGGTTATGTCCTTTCTAAGTTGGGCCATTTTCTAGCCTGTTTATGTCCGAGCATGAGTACACTAGTTTCCTATCAGCTTTGTATCACATTTTTTGCCAGAAAGAACATTTTATAGAACATTTTTTACTCCTGAATTTGGAGTATCCTACTTTCACACAGTTCACAGGGTCAACAAGCAATCAATATACCTAGATTAAGGGTGTAATACTCTTAGTATCCCAAGAAACTAGAGAGGAACGAAACTAATCTGGAGTAATTTTTCT